>JBBPKK010000194.1:0-41186 GCA_038089215.1 Tylopilus vinaceipallidus
GCGGCGCCATGAGCATCTCGCCGGCATGAAAGCAAAAATCGAACGCACTTCATTCCGTCGCCTGTAGCGGTCAACGGTGATCAGAGACAGACCACAGACAAATGACAGATGGCAGCTCACCGGTCTCGTGATCGTTGATGTATTGGTGCTATTCATGCATGCACGTGAGACGATACACGGACGCACGAAGATGAGCTTACGTTGGCAATAGTGACGGTGATCGAGCCAGAGTCGGCCTGTCCGCCCGTTCCATGGCTACCATGGCCAGTCACAAAGGTGACTGTGTTGCTATCAGCGCGGAGTTCCAACCTACGATGCGCCGGTCAAGGAGATATAATGATTGAACAGCGAGTGTTTATGTTTACGTGACTACTTTCTTCTGTGGCACGAGGTCTTTGTTCGGTTCACCGAAGAGTACTCCAGTCTGCGTGTTGCTGAAGGTGAAACCAGTGTAATCAATGCCACTCTGCTTTTCGAGGGTGGCGCCTTCGGTAACCAGCTGCAAGTAGGCCCAGTCTAGGGGTATCAAGGGTTAACGAAAACACCAAGTTAATGAATACGCCGTACAACAGACCTGAGTCAATGACCACAGTAATGCTAGGCATGATTTCGAATAATCGCTGTTGTAAGAGATCGCAAGAGGACTGTGCTGAGGATGTTGAGCTGCGGCCAGGAGGGCTATTTATGCAGAAGGCTCATACCTGGGCAACCGACCCACCGGTTTCCCGTTTCCTTGTAAGGTCCTAACAGTGTATAAGTGGATAAAATCTGAGGACCTAGAGTGTCAAAGTAACGTCATCCCCAGTCTTGAGATTCCATCCACCTCCCTTACTCGTTTACGATCATATATCCGTTTCGAAGGGCGCATTGTGATGGTGCTTGGCCACTTCTTCACCGGCAATGCATTCTAACTTTGGAGCGTATCCTGCGCACGCACCTGAATGGTCGGGCGTAAACTGATTTTGAATATTTGCTCACCTAGTACACCTGTTATCCTGTACCAATCAATAGCGGATATGCATTCTGCAAGGGCAGCTTACTGGCAAGGCCACAAGTTCCGTCAACACTTGCCGTTGATTTGCGGGGAAGCGAAAAGTATCAAGTAGGGAGCTTAGCCAACCATAGCTTGTACGAGAGACTTGCGTTAACAACCTTTGTTTTGAAAACGCCACTTGTCGGCGTACTGGTAACGCCGGTCTGCTTCGAAACAAATATTTGCATGCCACACAAAGTCACCGACTCGGCCTAGTGGATATAGGCTTATGGCAATGTTTAGTGGACAATGAATTCACCTTTTACTGATTTCCAGTTTCGTCTGTGAGTTCTGACCCGGTAGCCGGCAATCCTGGATCCCGGAACTTGAACGTGGTCTATTCAGATGTCCGCGCTGCGGTTCATTTTGGAATTTTTACCCCGTTTCTGTTCAGCGCCCCTAGGGGATCCCGGCGCAAAGATACTGTGTCAATATGGCTTTATTCCAAGCCAACGTCGGCTCACGAAGCGACCAATTCTGTGCTTCTACTCGTTTGCTCTCTGGCTGCCTCCTAACTGAAATCGTCATCATCATTGGTAAGGATCCGTCGAACAAGAGCTGAAACTTGACGTACGTGACTCGGAATCCGTTCTTCGCTTCGCTTCGCAGCTGGACTGATCGGCGGCGGTACCACATATGGGTATTATCGATAACCGAATGCTTCCGTTGTTGTTTGTGCAAGGGGCGTTTGCAGCAAGCAGTGGGTAAATGAATCAGGTACGGCTTACGCCCGATCGCTCACGTGTGGGCCTGAGCGCAAGACAGGATCCAAAGTGGGATCGGTCCTGGTGGCGTTGCGGCCGAATACCATCACGATGAGATCAATGATTACCCAGGCGCCGATATTCCAGGAGAGAAGGTTGGAACAAGGTTCACCATTCCCCGCCGACCCTAGTTGGTTGGCATGCATTGTCAGGTGGGGTTGGGGGCCGAATACCATCACGAAATAACCAATGATGATCATCAGTGAGGTAAATAGACAAGGGTAGAACACGGGTCACCATTCTCCGCCGATGGCTAAAATTGATAGCTTGTGCATCGTGGTGCCATGCATGTCGAACCCTGGATAGCGGGGCCAAGTTCAATGACACACGGGCTGTTCGGAGCGAGGTGAACAGTCCAAGTTTACAGACGAAGGAATGAACATGGTACTACTGGAGGAGGCACCGCCGCAACTTTTTTTTTTCGCAGGTAAAGAATGACTCGGCGTTCAAGGTAATAGTCACTGAGCCCAAAGAATGCCGTTGTATGGCTTTCCACTTTGTGGGCCAGTACATCTTGGACACTGGTAGTTGAGCTGCCAAGAGATATGTAGTTTTGATGGATGGAACGTAGTAGAAATCAGCTTTGGGAATGCCTGCTACCATGGCCGCTCTTCGGAAGTGTAAATCGATATTTGCTAATAATCATTACAGTGGCGATTGAAGTAGTACTGCATAAATACGTCGTCGAAGAACCCGTCCTTCCATACATTGAAATACAAATCCACTTTGTCCGAGGTATCATTTAGATGAAATAAAAATAAAATAAAGACACTTTGCGCAGGAGGCATCAACTCTTCAGCCGTCGGAGAAACGTGCTTCGACTCGGAGTATTCGTGGCCATTGTCGTGCTGTTCTTACCGAACCTCGTCGCTGGGGGTAGTGCAGTTGTTGAAGCAAGCGAACGACGACACCAAATCAGTCAAACCAGGCCAAAGCGGGAATACCACATCATCACCACCGTCTGCGACCGGACTCTGCGCCCTAAGTGGGCGTACTAGAGCAAGGGCGTGTGCAAGATGGGGAGGGTGGAAGTGGTGGCGTAGCGGATGGTCGTGCTTCTGGCGGTTTCTGCTGGATCTAGCTGGTGCTAATGGTTCATGCAAAGGTTGATGAGCACCGTTTGGTTTGTTTGGATATATCTTGATGCCCGCGAATCTAGCCTGCAACAATGTCAAACGTTGAGGAGGTGGTCGGTATTTGGCACGCCCAGGGAATGTAAAGCTCGAGGTCTTAAGGAATGGGGGGACGTCGTCAGGGAACACAGCGGCGGGCTTCACAGGTTGATATTGCCCCGGAGATGCGAATTTCGAATGCAGCCGTTGAAAAGGGTCTGAGCCAAGATTCGGCGTTCCGATACTTGTCAAATAGGACAAATGTACAGTCTTCCGAGTCGAAGGCGAAGATACCTTTCAAAGGCCAAGAATGAGTTATGGAATGAGTTGATGAACAGGTCATACCATCAGACGTCCAAGGTCTGAGGGATGCGACAGAATCGTCTGCGAGGAGGGTAGGAAAAAGTGTTGTTGGCCCGGTCGATTCGTAGCTTGTAGTAGAGGGTATTGCTGAACCGTGAATAAATGCGACGGCGAAAAGTCTTGGGTGCAGTGGGCAGTAGTGTTCCTAAATGGTGGGGTAAGCGAGAAACCAAACAGCTTTCGAACCTGTGACACTGCGTTAGCCATGAAGGGAGCGGTTCGGAAGCCCGCAAGTGAAGGTGACGACAAAAGGGTAGGGACACCGTCGACAGTACCATTCCTCAAGAGCAACTTGATGATCGGAGAATCGAATATGGTGCGAATGCGTGGCGCCATATCAACCATCCTCACGAATACGGCGACTACAGAACTATGTCGTGATCGTGACGCAAGTGCCGGAGGCGACAAAGAGCCGGGGGCGTGGACGGTCGCGTTCACGAAAGGTAAGGTGATCGGAAAACTGAACGCCTTCCGTATCCATGATATCGCATTGCCAATCGTAATCCGCGACAAAAGGGTCAAAAGAGACGAAAAGCGCGGGAATGAGTAAGCTGAGGTGTTATCGACAGTAGCATTTCTTTGCCAGATAGTCGGAGAATTGAACACCTCTTGAACCCGTGACATAACGTTGCCCATTGCCATGAAGGCACCAGTTCTGGGCCCAAGTCGTGATGCAAGCGCGGGAGATGACGCAAGAGTCTCGTCGATCGCCGTAGGACTGACAACTTGAATGCGAGAAACCACTGGTAGCATAGACGAGTCTTCCATCTGGTTCAACTTGTCGCTTGTCTCGATATTTTGGGGCTTCGATGACGGCAAAGTGGGAACAGATAAATCCCCGGGGCTTGATTCCATCGAGTCAGCCCTCCTACAGATGGCCTCATCGCCAGAGGCAGACCACGAAAGAGGCAAGACGACCACCGCAGGATTGACAATAAAAACACGCATAGACGAGTCTTCCATGAGGTTGCTGGTTTCGATGCCTTTCGATCCAGCTCGGGGTGTCGACCCCAGAAAAGCGGGAACAAATGAATCCACAAGACTTGACATTGTCGAGTCAACCAAGACGGTTTCGTCACCAGAGTTCGTGAGAAGCGTCGTGTCCTTTCCGGTATCCGCCTCGACGACAAGTGTCCAATCCTGAGGTGAGAGATTCGGAGAGGACGGTGGTGACTCCCAGTTCTGTGGTAGCAAATCCGGAGACGGTGGTGGGGACTCCTCGACAAGGGGTTGAGTCGGCCTCCAGCTTCCGGCAAGCGCCAAAATGGTACAGCGGACGGACATCCTGGGTGTCTTGGGTGATTCTGCGGCCTTGACGCGTGTCGCAGTCTTGACCATATTAGCATCGAAGGACGACTCCCGGAGCGCGATGTCTGAGTTGCTGGATTTCGAGCGTAAAGCTCGACTACACAGGTAACAATCACGTGGCGCTGTGTGCTCTGTCGGAGCGTCATAAAGGGTAGGTGATCGTGCCCTGGTCGACGTCGGGCGTGGAATCAAAAGCGGGTCCTTGGGTAATCCTCTAGCTATCGTGAAGTGTTGTTCCGAGTCTGCGCTGCAGGCAACGAGCGGCTGGGTTCCTGCCAATATCTAAGATCAAAATGGTGTTAGCTTCACGAACGAGTGCCATCTGCGCAGCAAACGCACCCCGAACGACCGCTGCAGTGCCAGCTCTCGCTCCTTGATTGATGTCGTTCGCTGAGCCAGCGGCAATGGCGATGGGATCGACCTCTGGAGCGCTAGCTCTCGCTCCCTCATCGACGCTGTTTGCTGACACGGCGGCAACTTCTTTTTGCGCAGCTCTCTTGCACGCGCGTTCCATGTTGGATGGGGGTCAAAATCCACGAGCGACTTTATTTCAGCACTCGTCTGTGGATTCGCTTTAGCTCTACGGCAAGGCAACACGGCGGAAACAACGTACGAGGTGCGACGTATGCCCGCTGGACTGGGCAGTATGAATAGTAAAGGCAGCTTTAGTCATCGGTGTAGGCGTTGAGAGCGAGCAGATGACCAGGGAGGGGGCGAGGCGAAGTCTGACATGGCAGGCGGACGCGCCAGAGATTTTATACCAGAGCTAACATCATGACATCATGAAAGTCCTTCCTGAATAGGAAGGCGAATTATTGCTATGCCGGAATTCCGTTTTTAGACTTGGCGGCGTATGCCTGATCAATGGCGTCCAGACTTTCCACGCATGATGGCATCTCAAACGATCCATACCAGCGCTGTAAATCTCGGCGGCGATCGTGTCAGCAGGAATCTGACAATTCCATTCGGCATTCACCTGCCTGGCGCACAATTCTACACCGCTTACGCTAATCCCAGTAGCGCAAGGGTAGATTACATAATACAGTTATCATAATCTGATAAACGCATTCATGCTGCGAACCAAAGGTGTCCTCCTTTACCCCCTCAAGCTTCTCATGTATCTACCGTACACAAATGCAGCAGTAGCACCCAAAGCGCACCCGGACACAAACCACGTGAGGTCTCTGGTTGTATCAGAAGTCGGCTTGTCGCGGCGGAGCATCGGACGGGGCCCATTGGGGTCGAAATTGTTCTGCGGAACCACGCTGAGCATAGCCTCTGGGGCTGTGGTCAGACCTGGCAGACCATCCAGCGAGGTCATGTTCTTGAAGAGCCAATAAGCGCGCAGAGAGGGCTTTGATCCTGTGTCGCTACCATGCTCCGTGGAGGGGGCAGGATCATGCTCTCCGTTCGAAGCAGCGGCGAGCGCCCTGTCCCCACTCTCAAACTTGTCCGCAACACGTTCGAGTTGTGTGCGGTGCATGACAAAGTCGTACAGCGGGACGGAGTATCCACATGACTGGCAACAAACGAGAGATTGCTATGTGCCAGAGAGACGACACAGAGTACGCGATCACGCACCGTCCCGACTTGATATATATCAATGACGATGGCAGCCCGCGATCCAGGCTTGCGCGATGTTGCAGGAATGAGCCTATTGTATTCCGGTGAGCCGTACTCGTGTATAGTACCTGCATGTCAGGAGGCGCGCTGAGCACTTGGCACGAACAAAAAGACCAGAGGGCACGCACCCGTACCAAAGAGCCTGAGGATCCTAGGGGGACCTTCGAACGCACAGAACATGATCGTAATCCGTCCATTCTCCCGAATATGCGAAATCGTCTCGACGCCTGCCGGGACAGACCGCCAGGCCTGGTCAGTCAGAATGAATCAGCAACGTGGCCTGAGCAGTACCGCTTCCAGTGAGGTCCTGATACCAGACCTGCTTTGAGTCGACTACGTGGAAGCAGTCGGCGGTCCCTTTGGGGGAGAGGTTGACATGGCCCTGCTCGGTGAGTGGGGCGGTGGCAACGAAGAACATGTTTTGTTTCTTGATCCATTTAAAATGCGATTCTGGAATCTCGTCGTAAAACTTGCCCATGATGGAGCGCTGTCAAGGAGCATCGAACCACGGGCCCAATATATTAGGAACTCGGCCTTCAGTCAGATCCCCACGCAGGTGTGCGCGTCAGCTCGGCGACACGCAGCATACCATGGTGGCGCGAGGTGTTAGAAATATTAAAACCCAGCGAGTCAGTCGCGGCACCAGTTAATTGGCTCGCTCCACTCAAGCGTTGCGGCCCGAGTCACTTCAAGATATATCTACCAAGCTACATGGGGCTGCAGGATTGCATAATGCTTCGAGCATGGAATCTGCAATGCATCGTCCACCTCCCCATGTCACAGGTCACGGAAGTCTTTTCCTCTACTTTCCAGACTGCTATGATTGGAAGCATCAGATGTTTTGCGATCCGTTCCACTTCGGTAAAAGCACGCCGTAGAGAAAATCTCTATCCCCACGACTCCTAGGAGAAACCAAAATGCAGCTGCGCGCCCATGATAGGCTTGCGAACCGCCGTGCGTAGCCTCTACGGACGTTTCGATCGCGCTGAACGCCGCGAGCCCAATCGCGGAACCAAATTGCAAGGCTCCGTTGAAGATTGCACCTGTCGTACCTGCCATTGATGTTGGTGTGGCCTGGAGGATGGCAATACTGTCAAAGGGAACAGTCAGTCTACCCGGGGGAAACAGGTGTATGCGCTTACTTTGTGTGGGTGTACGTCAGCATTGTACCAGCACTCCCAAGACAGAAAGCGGGAAATACGTAGGGCCAGTAATTCTCTGGCCGACCCCCCCCTACGGCAACTAGAGCGGTAGCTACAGCCACCATAGAAAGTCCGGTAAGAATGATCCACTTCGGACTAAAAATGCCAGACAACGGCCCTGAAAAGCCCGTTATAAAGGCAGCCACACCTAGCGGAAACCTAGACATTTCATGAGAAAATCATTTTCACCCTCAGCAGATGTTTACATGTGGACTGCGGTTGAGATGACCGTCCAATCAAAGACATCTTGCCACAGAGTCGTGAAAACGAGGAAATTTGAATTCCACCAGAAAAAGGGCAATAATGCAGAGACAAAGAGAACGGAAAAGTTGTTGCAGAACCACGTGCGAGGAGGTCTAGCAACAAGATCAGGGGCGTGAAACAGGAAGGAGATGTGTCGTACATCACCGCATTCTCAGAGGGGACCAGAGTTTCCCAATAGAAAAATGTAACCATGAGTATGATCGAAACTATCAACGGAGTGAGAACACCAGCGGTGGTCCAACCATTCGCTGATCCAGACGTCACACCAAAGATAAAAAGAACGAGGGCAACTAATTGTGCTGCATCAACATGCCATGCAAGCAGCATCAGTGAAAGAAGGGCACGGCACCGGTCAAGGTGGAAACTCCAATTAAATCAAAACTCTTCCACTTTGCATTAGATTTCTTCGACTTGATTTCTGACTCAACAACTTGCGCTGGGATCACGAACAAACCGACCAAGGCAACTGGGATAGCGACAATCCCTGCGAACCAGAAGATCCAGCGGTACGAGGCATACCGAACGAGGACAGCTCCTGCAAAAAGCCCAAGCACTGCATGCGTCTTGTTGTAGTTATACGATCATGTTTGGAACAATGCCACGACTTGCCATCTGCAATTGCACCACAACCTCCATAGGCAGCAATAGCTCGAGCTTGTTCGAGAGGTTCCGGGAAGACGTGTACCAAGATTGTCAACGCAGAGGGTATCGACAGTGCCGACGCTTGGATCATGTTAATACGTGAGCGCCCCACGATTTCCGACTCACCAACGCCCATAAGCGCTCTTAATACAATGATAGCGATTTTATTACTCAAGAAACCAGCTCCAATAGAAAGAGCCCCCAAGGAACTCATGCCCACGACAAAGGCCATTTCTCATCCTTGCTGAGTAAGCTCCATGCGGAAATATACAACACTTACTTGGATCGTAGACATCGCTGATCCTTCCACTCTTCATTAGGAACGGAGATCAGGAGATGTCACGATTGGGAAAAGAACGAAACATACGACCAAGAGAAACGAAGCAAACGTGAGTTGGAATGCGCTGATAATCCAAGCAGATTGATTTTGTGTAATACCCATATACCTTTCGAGAGTAGGTATGACCGGGAAAAGAGCAGCATTGTTAAAAGCATCCAAGACCTGGGAAAAACAGCATATTAACAGTATCATTGATTTACGAGCCAGCGAGAGCCGTCTTGGAAGTTCATTGACGAGTGTTTCAGTGGATGAAGCTCCTATAATTGACATTGTGCTAGTAGTTTGCGAACCGAGATTTTCAGACGACCAACGTGAAGAGCGAAGATCTACTCCTCAAGCCGGGTACGACTTTCACTTTATAAGGACGGCGGGAAATAGATCATGTACGTGCACGACCTGATTTATCTATGAACATATCCACATGCGACTGATTGAAACCATATACTCACCAGGTAGCCATGCAGCAGAGAGTGCAAGTCGCCGAATACCGTGTCGGCGGACATAGTCAAGGAAACGGGAGATCTTTTCAAGTTCTTATTCAATGCAGGATTTAAGAAACCCACCAATAAGAACGCGTAACACGATAGAAGTTTACCGCGACCTCGAAACGATCGGGATTCGCCATGTGCACGGCACGAACGAACTAATTCTACATCAGATTCTCTGGCGATGAGAACGTAGATGTACCTATACCCAAGGATGAATACGGCTACGTGTCGTTTCGCTCACTTCCTGTACAAGGTGGCATAGGTGTCAGATTATTTTTCATCGTGACAGAAGAAGCAAAATGCTTGAACTTGTCATGACTCAGAGGTGCCCATCCGCCGTCTAAATGCAACCTGATACTCCGACCACGGGTCCAGCAGTTGATATTTCATTCTGACGAAACACTTACCCTGCAACTCGAGCCGACGCCTGCCTAACTTGGTCACTGGTACGAGGGTGAATCGACCGAGCATATTTCACTCGTTCGCCGGGCCTCCGAGGAAACAACGTACAACTCACCCACTCGTACCGTGCGTTATGGCCGTGGAGATAGAACCTGTGGTAACACAGCGTTGCTTACCCAACTGAACGCTCACATTCGTGCCCGACAGTGTGGCTACAGGACGGCCTTTTGAGTATGTCTGCAAACATGGCACTTCATATGCAATACACTTGCGACTCGGAAAGCCCCTTGCCCAAACCCGTTTGATGTGGAGAGAGACAGGGCGTGACGGAAACTCCGCGCCGGTTTATTCCGAGCCGAGTTCGCACATCCACACGGGGCGTGGCGCCACAAGGTCACCCGGCAAGGCCATCACCCATCAATTGATGCTCCGAGTAACGTACTACTTTAAGTAGTGGGACTGTAACTTGTCAATCGCTCGCGCTCGATTGTCTGTGTCGTCTCAAGTGCGTGTCACCCTACTAGTCCATGACTTCGTGGATGTTGACAAGCTGGAGTTCACCATCTTTTTCGGGGCGGGTAATTCCAGACTCAGTCTCTACCACCACGCGAAATCTTTTTCTTCTACCTTGGGCGTGGCAGTGATGGCCCTGTATCACCTGATTTCGGCGAACCTCCGCGGTCAAGGAAGCGAAAACCAGATGCGATCGACTCCGTTAGGTATGTCTACATGAATGACAAGCCCCTCAGGCCAGCTCCCCGCACTGATAGAAGAGCGGTGTCTTTCATGCAACGAGAAACCGTGGATCTTACTAACACCGCGGCTTTGCACGGGTCATACCGTGCCTTCATCTTTACCCCCCACCGCTACGGGTTGCGGCGTTTACAGAGGCGGGTACAAGTATGGTGTCCATTTATTCTGCGGGTTAAGCCGTATCACTAGTTGCAGGATGGGTCCTATGCTCATGACGCACCCGCCCGTCACGCCCGCCAGAGTTGATGACAAGGACTCTGGAAATTGGGCAACATTCCACTCAGGATTCAGCATACGCGATAGACCCACATCCTCACATTTTCAGGATGCAGTAATGGATGTGCGTACGCAGTGTCGTGATGCATAACTGATCCAACGGCCCATACGTTCGTGACTGACAATTTCATCCAGCACGATGTTCTTGTCCGCGTACCCATGGCCATACCTTGTGCCACGTTTGGCATTTTGAATCCGTCATGAATATCGAGCGTGCATAGTGCTTGGTTCCTTGCTCTTCTTCTCAGACTTCAATATTCCCACTCCGCTCGTCACGTCACCCCGTTTCAGCCTAATCAGTCCTGGAGACAAGCGTGTTACGTAGCAGCCCAGATGCTCATATTGATCCCCGCCTTGCCCATTGATCGCATCTGTTCAAACCCCATCGGTGGTGGAACGACAACCTCACCCGCACCCCAAACGTGAAGCTCGGAATATTACAAGTCCATTCACATCAAAACGTTTGCTCGATCACATGGATCGGAACCGGATATCTCCAACTTCCGTGGTGTGTTGTGCTTATGGATCCTACGATGGCACTGCATAGTCAACACCGAATAATATGCGTGAATGGAGAGGCTCATGTTCACGTTTTTGGGTCGTATCATCCAATCTGTTACAGGGATAGGTTTCCACCTTGGTAGGTGACAAAGTGAGATAGTCCGAATTTATAGGCCATCTATTCGCGTGGCTGGTACCAGAATCTGAAGAAAGGCGTTAAGCCAATAAGTGAGTGATCGGACGCGGACGAGAAGACGAAAACTGCAAATATACATATTCGATGAGCCTAAGCTACTAAAGGCTCTATTAAAGGGTGGTCAGTTTGTACAAACATAATTCGATTAGTTGAACGAAAAGACAAGGGATATTAGGTAAGGCATAAGATAATTGTGGAAGAGAAAAGATGATAAATAGGTAAGAGGAAATGTTCGAGACCCGTCCGCGCGCCTTGATAGGGTGCTTTCCAAAGCTACACTTCGAAGTAGCAAATTCGAGGGGAAATGCGTTGCTTACTTGACCCTCCTTCTAAACATGACCTTCGCGCTGGCATCGGGCATCAACTGCGTTCCAACATGCAGTATCTTTGGATGAGCTTTATCGTCCGGTAATTTAATATCGTATGTCATCACAATATGCGCCAGCATGGACTTGAGTACGGTGGCAGCAAAGAAACGTCCGGGGCTATAATATACATGTCAGATAGTCCGTCCCCTCAGTAATCGTGCAGAAGCATACCACGCATGACGGCCGTGTCCAAAAGGTAAATACGCTGTGTTCGTTGAGGAAAACTGATGCTTCACGCCTTCTCCGTCCTCGTCACGCAAGTCGGAAAACCGGAAGGGCTCGAATGAATAAGCGTTTTTGTAGAACATTTCCTCGTAGTGTATGGACCGAGCGGCTGCTGCGATCATGGTGCCTTTTGGTATGAATGTGCCGTCTGAGAACGTAAAGTCTTTCAATGTCTTGCGCGCAAGAGTCACTAGCAACACTCCGTTAAACGATCAGCCGCTTGACCAAAACGCGGGAACGCATACAGCCGGTAATGCCATCGACACGTTGGCACTCCTTCAGGAAGCTATCTACTTTCCGCATCTTGCCTAGGGAAGTTTTCGACCATCCGTCTCTCTTAGTGATGGTTTCAACCTCCTCGCGGAGAGGTTGGACGTATTCAGGATTCGCAGCGAGGTAGAAGAGCGCATTGGTGAATGTCTGTTGTGTAACACAAACCTCAGGTATTAGGTTTCAACATGAGACTGAAGCGTACTTGAGAAGAAGTCTAGCCGCATTAAACACCAGAAATTCTGAGAGTTAGACGCATGTGAAAGGATGACGTCGGCACCCACATGGATAGCTACAAGATTGAGGACCAAAATACGCATCGTCAGGAGCTCGATCGTCGACTCTCTCCCCTGTGCCTCATCCATCAACCAAGATAGGAAGTCATTCTATTAAGTGCATTAGTAGGTGTCGATCTCGGAAAAAGATGTCAACGAACAGGCTTTTCGGCCCACTCCTTGCCGCATTCCTTCAGGAGTCTTTGTCGTTCCTGGATCATCGGACCAAGAAGCTTCCTTCCACGTTCGTCGCTCCGATTAATGTACTTGAGGAATCGTGCGACTGTGCTGTTGATACGTTGTAATACGGCTCGTAATCGTGAGTCAGAAAGTAGCTTACGGTCTCAGCGATCGGGGAAATAGTCCAATGATCAACCCTGATTTCAATACGTCAAAGGTGTATCGGATGTTGAGATCTATCCAGTCGGGGTTCCGGCCTGAATCGATCGGAATAAGTAAATAAATAAAAAGGGGGGAATGAAGACTCACACAAAGGAAGTCCCACAAACACCCTGTTGTTCGTTCTGCACACAACTCTTTCCATGCTACTGAGAACAGGGACACTTTTCCACTCTAGATGCACCAAACTTCATAATCGATGCCTGCGAATGAGGACGAGACGCTCACCGTTACTTTTCAGATCCAGTACTGCGTCGAACGACTGGGCAATTTCATCCTTGATGTCAGGATACAAGGCACGAATATTCCGAGTCAGTTGTGAGCGCACGATCTGAATGTGGTAAGGGTTATGATGGATTTGGGGTCCCACTGTGTACTCGAGATGAAAATCCTATTATGATGGTCAGCTCAAAGTCTAGAGGGTGAAAAAGTGACCTGCATCGTTCACAACTTCCATAAACGAAAGTGTATCATCAGGTGCTTTCCGTACTTCGTCAATATGGTCGCGGCTGCTGACGATGACCATCCAACGGTAGAATCCATTGATCTTGAACGGTGCCAACTTGTGCTGAAGCAAAGCACGTGATTTGTACACGCCCATAAAATGTGCGAAGCACCAGACTGACCTTTTCATACCCCTCCTGGATGAGTTCCAATCCATTGGTCAAAAACCTCACACCAGCCCACCAGGAGCTGAACCGGCCGTTCGACCCAACCGTGGGTATAGCGTTAAGCTGAGCAACCAAGGGTTGAGAGGAGATGACGTGCTTCGGTCGCCCACACGTACCTTGGAGGGCTGAGAAAACTTTACAAAGACAAGAGCAGTAAACATGACCGCGACTGCAACGCCATAACCAGAGATGTGCAGTGGCGTGTGGAGGATGGGCAATCGAGAACTCATTGGGAAACGTTATGTCTTCCAGACTCATGCGTGGCCGGTTGTCCGTTAAATAGGCACTGTACTCCGAACCGCGAGGAGACCCTGGATCAGCACGCGTATTGTGCATGTCGACCATACAGTACGTCATAGTGAACCTCCACTGCTGGCAGGGACGCCGTGCAGCACATCGTCAGAGTGACCTGCGAGAACATGAAAGATACCAGTAGTAGTGGCAGTAACTTTGACTTCCTTACAGGTTACTTGCAGTGAGGAACATACATATGCGCTAATCCAACAATTACGTAACCATTTGACCATGGTTTCTTTCATGGCCACAAGTGATGGCGAGCACTGTTCAGTGTTATCCTTACAATGGACTAAGTGCGAGTGATCATGATCATGGGACGCTCTGGAGCCTCAGGCGGGAGTCGGCTGCGGCCAAGTCTGAGGTATTAGACTCTGAATCAGAGCGGAGTTTCAAAATATTCCGCAGAACTACTCCCAAGTACGTTCTTGAGCAGCTAGAAACTTTCAAGCTAATTATCCGTTACCCACCGCTCTGTTACTTTCCATTTTTTCAGTAAACTTTTCAACTTGGAACTCAGAGGGTCTCATCGATACTCATGTTCAATAATGCATCCAATATCGATGCCAGTCATTCAACGTTCAGCGAAGTTCATAGGGACCAGCACGTCTATCAGGGGACACGAGTGCAGGGTGACTACACAGTCAATACTATCATACATGGCAATCAAGTTTTCCATGGCACATTAGGTGGGAATGCTACATTGTGCTACATACCTAGCCAAGCAGACTGAGACCATCGAAAGGGCTAGAGAATCTCCACCGTGCCAGTGTACCCAGTGCAGCATTCGACTCAATTGACCGTCATCCGGCTCCAGCTTGCCTTCCAGGCACGCGGCTCGAACTCCTTGCACGCCTCATGAAGTGGGTCGATGACCCAAAATGCGACCAGTGCATATGCTGGCTGAGCGGCCCTGCGGGCTCCGGAAAATCAGCCGTTGCACAGAGCATGGCGGAAGTGTATGCAGGTCGTCGCCGACTGGCAGCAAGCTTCTTCTTTTCGCGGAAAGAGATGCTGCGTAGAAAGGCACACGGGTTCTTCCCAACGCTCGCCTGTCAGGTTCTAGCCTTCGCACCGTCTATTAAGCCAGCGTTGGTTAATTTGCTTGATGCCGACGCTACGATCCCCACCAAAGTTCTGCTAGAGCAAGCATATCAGCTTCTGCGAGAACCCATCTCATCTTCCATGACCTTCTTTCCCGATCCAATTCTGATCGTCATCGACTCACTTGATGAATGTGATGATGTGACGACAGCAAAAGAGATTGTCCATCTCCTTGGTGGGATTCTTCGTCGCTGTCGCTGGCCACTCAAGGTTTTGATTACAAGCAGACCAGAACCCCATATTGTCCAGACCTTTCATCACCCAGAGCTGCGGGACATGACTTGTTCGCTGCGGTTGCAAGAATTTGGCGTCGACAACGACATCAGAGCCTACCTCCGGCATTCGTTTGAAGGTATTCAGGAATCCATGGATGCCATCTCTGTCATCAACTTTCCTCTTCCATGGCCATCCAAGGACGAGATCGAGATGATCGTGAAAAAGGCAGCTGGACTGTTCATCTTTGCCACCACTGTGATCAAATACGTCAGCTTGGATTATCATTCACCTGTCATGCAATTGCAAGCTGTCCTTCGAGTACTGCAAGGTTGTGCGACTGAAGATAGCGCACTCGTGCACTCACCACTCGACTCACTGTACTTGGATGTCCTCCGTGTAGTTCAAGATAGAGAGAAGGTTCATTTGATACTCGGCTCAGTCGTCTTCGCCTTCCAGCCGCTGTCCATACGTGGTCTTAACGACTTGCTCTGGAAATCCCGGTTCGACCCATCTTATGTTGTCAAGAGTCTTTTATCTGTATTGACCATCTCGGATTCAGATGACGGAAGCAATGGCACAATTCATGTTTATCATACCTCATTTCACGACTTCCTCACTACTTCCCATCGATCTCAAGAATATTTTGTGGACCCTTGTGATTTCCATAGCACGCTCGCCCATGCGTGTCTGGAGTTGATGGGTCGGCATTTAAGGGCCGACATGTGCAATTTGGGCGACCCATCAACCCTAAATTGTGAGATCAGTGACCTGGATAAGCGATGCAAACTCTGCATTACTGAGGGGGTGCGCTATGCTTGCCGTTGGTTTTCCCACCATCTCTCTCAGGTGCCATGTGATCGGAGAACGGACAACGCTCTTGTTCTAATCCTTCAAGAGTTTGCCAATCGGTATTTGCTCAACTGGCTTGAAGTGCTCAGCTTGACTGGCCAGTTGGATACTGCTGTAGTGAGCTTGCGCGAAGTTGTGGATTGGCTCAAGGTGAGGATAATCACTTGACTTGCCAGGGCCATCCTGAAGTTTGCTGCAGCGTTTGCCTAATCCGTCTGGCGAAACGTTGTCTTTGTTTCACGATGCGGAAAGACTGGTTCTCATGTGTTATGATTCCATCCAGCAAGCGGCGCTGCAAGTTTACTACTCTATTCCCCTTGTACCAGCAAGCGTCCAGATTCGGACTAGCTATGCACATGAACTGAAGGACAAGTTCGTGATCACGTATGGCCTTGGTGACCACTGGAATCCCTGTGTTCGTTCGGTGGCCACTGGTACCTCTATTAAATCCCTCGCTGTCTCTGCCTCGGGTCGCTTGATTGCATCCGCAGGTGATGTCCCAGGAGTGCAGCTTTGGGACATGCTTACAGGCAGTAATATTGGTCACTGTCATGGGAACGGCACCTCGACATGCCCCGTCATCTTCTCTCCGTCTAAAGACTATGTCGCTATTGGTTACGACACAGGAGCGATCGACGTCTGGGATGTAACCACTGGAAAGGAATCTCTGGGCCCGAGCCAGGATCCGCATAACGCCTCAGTGTCTGCTCTTGCTTTTTCGTGGAACGGCCGTTTCGTAGCCTCCGGGGCGGCGGATGGGACTGTCCATATTTGGAATCTTTCAGCCAAGAGTCTCCAGCACACGCTCGCATACCATCAGGGACCCATTATGTGCCTTTTATTTTCGTTCAGGGACGAACTGATTGCGTCGGGTTCGAGCGACAAGTCGATGGTCACGTCCAGTGTGAGTACTGGGCAATTGGCCCGCCGGTTTCAAGGACATGCATCCCAAGTCAACACCATTTCATTTTTACATGATGATCAGAGTCTTGCCACGGGCTCTGACGACCAAAGCGTTCGTCTCTGGGACACCCGAACTGGAGTTTGCCTCCGAACGTTTGCCGGATCGCATGGCAAACCAATACGCCATGTCTGGTTTACAGCGGACGGTGAATATGTCGTCTCCGTATGCAACATGGACATTTACCTGTGGAAGACTCGTTCTTCGAATCAAAGGCCAGCCCAACATATCTGGTCGGTTAACCACTACACCCGAAAAGCAGCAACGATGTTCCCAGCCTGGTATGCGAAATTTACCAGATTTGTCCCTAAAAGCTTGTTTGGCCGCTTGGCCGAAACTGATGATGGGACTGTTCTCTACACTGCGCCTTCGCCTGATGGACGAGCCACTGCTTGTGCCTACGGCTCGTCTGTCTTGTTCCTAGATCGCTTTGGGCCGCCGAATAGCTTATCGAGGTTACGCAACCCGCTAACGACTTCCTCTACCTTGGACCGATCACCCATTTCCGCGGGCTCAGACGACATCTCCACTGCTATTGCGATGACACGCGATAGTTCATTACTAGTAACTTCCGGGAAGAGTGGTATCCTCAAGATATGGAGTGCCTCCACACAAAGTAGCTGGAAGGCGTTCGAAAAGGCTTTCAAAGCGGCAGCCGATGGGTTTTGGTCCACCCCGGATGGACACAGCCTGCTTGTAAAGCCGATGGCCGGTCTTCAGCTCGTCAGTACGACCAGTGCGTCCACCAAAAGCCTGGACACGGGATGGGACATGTTGGGCAGCGTCGGCGCCATCTCGTCACCCGACTCGAGGTACTTCGCGTACTGGGCCGAATATGCCTGGAATGTCGACAACAGCTTCAGCATCCACATCTACGATGCCACCACGGGCGTCCGCCTCCAGCGTATCCCTGGCTTGTTCAAGATCACGTGCGGAAGGTTTTCTGAGGAGAGTGACCTATTCGCGTGCGCGCACGGTGACGGGGCCGTGCAGCTCTGGGAGCTCCCGTTCGCACTTTGCAAGACGACCATCATGACCGGGCATGCTGCCATCACGGGGCTGGAGCTCCTACCGGGAAACGTCACTGTGGTGGTGGGAAGCGATAAAGGTTGTGTGGAGATACGGATGGTGGAGGACGGCACCGTCTTGCACCGCGTCACGTGTTCATCGTCGAGCGTGCTATCGTTGGCTGTGCCCAACGACGCGCTCATCGTGGTCGTCGGCCAAGAAGACGGATCCATATTTGTGTGGGACCCGTCGTACACCGACGCCACCCCACATTGCCTCTGGCCCAGGGTGTCCCAGGAGACGACCTTGGACGGTGCTGTCTGCGATCCGGATGGCATCGATTTCATTAAATTCACAAGCAACTATCGAACCGTCTGCACGCGCAGCACGAAGGGCGTCGTCTGTACATGGGACCTGACGTACTGCCTCGCCGGGTATGCTGAACACACAGAGAAGGAATCGTCGGTGGAGAACGACTCGGGTGCCGATACCCTTACGACAACTATTTCCACCCAGCCTTCCGACCTTCCTGCCGCTCCCGATTCTTCCGACGGATCACTGGACAGCCTGGGCGCGCGCGACGAAGCGGTCGCTCCGACCGATACGGCGCCCGTGGCGTTCCCCTCCGAACTCGCTCCACCAACCGACGCTTCCGAGCCCGAGGGCAGAGCATTTCCGATACTGACCAACGACTCTACCCCATCCGATCCCCAAACGCTATGCCCGCATCTTGTCTCGCGTTCCGACGCGAGCATGGTGTACGATCGATACCTCCGGACCACGTACGCCGTGGACGCCAAACGAGGCTGGGTGTACCACGGACCAAAGCGGATCTTTTGGCTACCCAACGACCTGCGACCTGCGTCGCCGATCGCGCTGTCGGCGTCCGAGGGCAAGCTCATCGTCTTGACGCGGTCGGAATCGATCGTGTTTTTTGATTTGAGTGAGCGATTCCCCTGTTCCTCGTGTTTTTGCCGTGTATCATGGCCGTTGATCCCCCCCTAGGATCGATGCTGGCCTTGTCTTCGTAGTTCAGCAGGTGCACCCTCGATGAGCCTGAACGTGTCCTAATTGCTCACGCGGTGGACGACTTGCACTGTTCACCTTAGTTGCCAACTTCGACGTCCTCGTCATGTATACTAGCTTAGTGCCCGCGCAGCTATCTGTGCAGGCGCGTTATTGTAATCTCACCGGGTCACGTCATGTGACTCGTTCTTCAAATCTCGCATTGATTAATAACTTTTCTTTTTCGGGGGTAACTCGCCTTAGATAGTTTGTTTTTTCTCTTGGGATATGTTCGCAATCTGGGATGGACGCTGACCAGGTCCACAAATCACTACAACTCAATCAATCGGAAATGTCCACTGCGTATACACCTTCGGTCCGGGGTAATGGTATTATGAGTATGTAAAGCAGCGGAGCAACGTTGCATAGCATACAGTACAAAAAATATGAAGAGCGCAGATGATATCAAATGAAACTAGAATGACGTAAGAATGTTCCCGAACGCTCGGCATGCTTTGTCATCAGCTTTCCTTGCAAGGGGATCGTTGTCCCAACCTGAACCGACTACCGTTCCCCTACTGGTAATAACCAAAAAATACCAGGCGTCAACCGCGTGTGGATCACTCATTGATACGGGGTCAAGCGGATCCGTTCCTCGCTGCTAGGGCCAGCGCGGCTGGCTGCAACTGCAGCGTCCGGATACTTGCTACCCTTTCCACCAAATGCTTCCGCGATATCCATGCTCTTGTAGGTATTTTGACGACCTGGCGTGGTAGAAGGTTTGGTACTTGTTCTCTTAAAGAAGTATTTGAGAGATCCAGCGATTTCCACGGCGAAATCCACTGAAAAAACATTAGAAACTAAAGACGTGAAGAGAAGTCATTCATACTGAAATTAATGCTACACACAAGTCAGTTGGTGACGTACAGGGTATTGAAGTTAGGTGACATACCTATCCAATAGCGGACGCCCTATGCCGGTCTCGGGCGCACCCGCAACCGTGTACTCATTCCAGGTATATGCCCACATCATCAGGCCAGAGAAGATGACCATCTTCAAGTCACAATTTTAGCCTTGTTCAAAGTTACTGACAGTAAACAGAGCGTACCTCAATGCAGGTGGCCAAAGCGTTCAAACCATTCGCAATATTAGTGGCCGTCCAGTATTGTGTAGCTGCGAGGCACGTAAAGATGAATCACAGCGCGTCGACATGTATTCTTAAAGGGCCTTACCCTTAATAACACGCCCTTCGAGCCAGTCGAACTGTTTGAGCAATGTGGGAGTTCAACGAGGTGCCATATCTGTATAACTATTACTCACCACGAAGGACTGATAAAACGTGAACACAATAATAAGCTTTAACGCCAGAAACTTCGCCAGAGGACGTCGTCCTTGAAGCTCGTCATGCGTCAGACCATAAAAGACGAACAGCCCGTATAGAGCAATGCTAGTTGGCATTTAGCGAATGAACATCAAGCGACACGGTGCAGAAATACCTGATACTAATGAATTCGATCACCTCCAGGTAGACATCCGCGTAGTAGATACTGAATGAACCCGAGGGACAAAGGACACCATATGCTTCACATATTATGCCCGCAATAGTGCATGCTTCAACACAGTTTAGTGCGGCTAAAAATGAACGAGAGAAGATTACCTGGCCGGATGATTACATATTGCAGGACAGACCACTACAAGTGGGAAGTAGCTAAGTTCATACTATTTCGCGAAGTCTCGGCAGCCTTACCTTGACAGTATGCATGAAATACGGCTGTTAAGCAACGAATAGAATGAGTAACAAATTCACAATTCACAAGTATGAAAGACAAGAATGACCTTGGTGGGACGGTACCTCCAACAACAGAACTAAGGACAGCTTTAGCGACATGCCAAAGGAAGGGATGGAAGCACTTACGGGTATAGGGAGAGACGTTTTGTCCTTGCGCTGGATAGCCTTCTCGGCATTATGGCCAGATGCGGTCTCCGCCACATACTCAATCAAGAGTAACCTACCAGCCAGTGATCAGATAGCGGAATACACTAGAGTAACGGATACCCACAGGAAAGCGCTCAGCGTAATGGCCTACTGTATTTCAGATGGGGAACTCCCCAAGGATATGACACTTACCTCATATGCTACAACATAAGATCAGTTAGGTTCATCCCAGGAAACAGAATATAAACTCACCCGATTCTGCAAGGCTGTAGTAGGTATAACTCCGGAAGTAACGGTATGAGAAGAAGGAAACGACGGCGTAAATCGCTGGCATGTATAAAATTCGTAGGCTAGCGCAGACATTCATCTATGCAATTGCACAAAGGACTTGGGTACTCACATTTGTCGTTGTTCGTTGGGCTTGTTATAGTTCCTAGAACGAAGATCAGGCATCTTGGGCGGTCAATCAGAATCATTAATGTTGATGACTTACCGACAGTGTTTCCACACCGTAATGAGAGAGATGATCACTGTCTGAGAGAGGTGTTTCCCAACCACTCAGACGCGAGCACGGGACTGGAACTCACGACGACTGTGCAGGCTCCAGCAACGGCCCATCCAATCCTATGTGCGTCCCAGTCCGCATTTCCAGAATCCCAAAAGCTACTTTGATCGATGGATTGAGTATTCTCTGAAGGGCATGACGGTGCCATGCGTGCCACCCTGCTGAAGCCTCAGGCGCAAGGGTTGGAATATGTGAAGTAAGTTGGAGGAAGGTTTGGGCCGAAGATTTGTGCAATGACAGGGTATTGGTCGCAAAGCCCTCGAATCAGCACACCAGCCTGCCAGCGCTCGGGGGGACAGGCAAACCGTAGACGAAGGAAATGGAAATGGTCGAAATGGGCTTTTGTGTCGAAATTGAATCACCGAACCGAACTGCCACCCAGCCAAGCCAAACACGCGGAACCACGCCAGTGCATGGAACCCTTCCTCCGGTGCAATGACGCAACAAGCGGGGCCTGCTATGAAACCTTAGCACCATGTGTCATGTTGTCAAAGTTTCATGGAACCGTAACTTCAGTATGCTGTCTTGTAATGCAGCAGTGGTACCAAGAACTACATAATAGCTTGAGTAGCGACGGTTCGTTGTGCTGCCGCTCAGAATTTGATCCCCAGCAAGTGTAATCAATTAGTGTAGGTCTCCGACATGAAATGCTTAGTGCACGATTTCAAACGGCTGATGCTTACCGGCACGATCCAAGTTGCCGATGCGGGAGCATATTCAGGTTGATCCCTCGAGGCAACTTGGAAACACTGCGTGCCTGCCCACGCACTTTAAAGACACGAGACCGCTTGACTTCTCAAATATGACATGTCTACAACGTATCCTATTTCCCCCTCGCCCCAGAAATTAGTGCAGGTATCTCGTCAGATGGGGGTCAATCAACAACATGTTCCCAGGGGATCCCATCTCTTCGGTATCGTACAATAGACGAGAAGAGTTGTCAGTAGACCTCGGAAAGGTTTACTTCTTCTTGGACGCTTTGTCACCCTTGCCCTTAACAGGAGACTCAGGACCAGGCGCTGCCTTGCTCTGAAGCGATGTGAGTCATGCATCACAGTAGGACAGATGGCTAAACCGTACGACAGGGGGAGACGTGGTACCCTTGGAAGGGGGCGCGGGCTTAGCAGCACCGGCAGCAGGGGTAGCTACGTCAAGAGAAAGGGCATGATCAACAATGAATCCCATGGTAGTTCAACCAAGAAGAAAGGCTGACCAGCCTTGGCACCTTTCTTCGACATGTCGATTCAATGTGAGAGGCGGAGTGTGGGGAGTGACTTGCTGAGCCCGAGTCACAGCTAGAGCAGGCTTTTATATTTATTCATTGCCCTGCCCTTAGCTTCGGATTAGCTACCTGCATAACCCCTGATGCCAGCTTGATTATGCTCTTCGGGAACACTGTTGACCGTAACTTAAAATCCGTTGACAGAAGTGAGTCCTAGGAACAGTTGATCGGCATGATGCGACGGGGAATTGCGAGATGAACGGACGAAGTACTCCCCCTTATCCTCCCAACCATAGGCGCTGTCCTTATCATGAACCAGACTAGATCTGCGACGGAATTGTTCGAACGGGCGTGTTGATCACAGAAATGCCCAATGATTCAGCCTGTACGGCGCGACAATGAACGGTAGGATCAGGACGGCCCTATGCCACGATAGGCAGCATTATTTGCCCATCCGCTCCAGTGATGGTGTCGGATCGTACCATTGTGTCCTTCGATAAGAGAGACCTACCAATCGCGGAATGCCTCATGCATTCAGGAGCAGACACCAGTGCACCTTCATTCCGGCAGCATTTCTCGACAGCTACTTATCTTCATCCTAAGGGCGACGATTTCTCCCGTAAGTCTAGGCGGGTGAGGGAATTTAGCTACCGGCCACACGCTGTGCGTTTCCTACCGCTAGCACAAAACAAGCTAGACGGAACGAACGGGCGGTACATTTCCAGTAGCTGGTTGTTGATCATGAACGTAAAATGACGAGGTGCGTGGCATTTGCCGCCTGTCAATGACACGATGGTAAAACGATCTTTAGCTCGAGGTGGACAGGATTGAGGGTATATCCATATCCGAAAGTGTACGCACACGTCTGATTTTTGGTGATTTTCTAAGATAGGCCGAGATGATTGAATTAGGCAAAAAGATCAATTATGTCATCAGGCAATGGGTCGTTCTTTGCGGAACGTACCAACTCGCCAAGCTCCTTTCATTTGTTATGACACTGTCATCCGACCAATGCCACGGGTAAGAAAGCAACGCAACTTCTCCCGTTTTACACTTAACGGCCGACTAGCTCGAAGCACCGCCATCCGCAGCGCGCTTCTGCCTCCACTCCCGAAGTCCACGCTGGAAGCACTCCCAATCCAATCCCGCCTTAACCCAAACAAAAGCCACACCTGCGAACACGATTGTGTAAGCATGTCTTCTTCCCGTAACAATAATCTCTTACCCAGCTCGCTCTCCACCTCGTTGTTTCTTGATTCATCATCAAAAAAAAACTATTTGCAAGCCCAGGAGTTGCCAGCGATGATACAGTTAGATATAGCAGCACCCTTACCATCTCTTCATACGGTATACCTGTTATCTTGTGAAATTGTTTGAAATGTGCAATCTTGGAGCCGGGATATATCTCTAGATGATCAAAGAAGTCGATCGCAGGCAGTGACTCGGCCCTCTTGGTATCATCAAGGGCATTCGTGGTATCCTTTCCAACTGAGGAAGATGCAGGAATCTTGATAAGTCGGAGCGCCTCTCGGGCACTTGTTACGATAAGACCCGTGTCAGCATTCTTCGGCGCTCCGCCATACGACTTGGACCCACAGCTTGATCGCACACGTCCTCGATGCAGCGGCGACGGTGACCTCTGACTTGTTCCTCAATCCACGCAGAATCTCCGGAACGTCCCGGTAAAACTCCACCTTCGTCGGATCGCGGGCGCTGTCATAGACGACGCCCGTGAGAGCGTCCTGCTTCAGCGGCGGCTCTACGTGGGCATCAATCCAAAAGTCCCATAGAGTGTAGCTAGAGGACACATGAGTTGGATGCGCTTGCGAACAGGTCGGACGGTCGGACGCCACTAGTACGTACTCCAGGTCAAAGGCAATCAGCCTCGGGAATCGGCTGCCATCGGCTGCCATCGTCCAGCATCTTCTTTTCTTTTCTCCTCGGATCCAGCTATTTCGTTGGCTAATCTAACTGCTTCGGCTGCGCAGCTGGTCAAGAAGTAAGGGTCAAGTTTGACGGTGAGACCATGCAATGCCTCACGCCCGGCACCGCGGCCCGACCACTCCCCAGCACCGGATTTCCCACACTGTAACATCATAGTACTATGGCTTTGAACATCCTTAGACTAGTAATTAATCTCTCGTAGTCGGAAATCTTGCCACCCGCTCACTGGAGATCAGTCACTTGTCTATTGTCGGCGCCTTCGAGCTTCTAGTTCATGTTCCACCCCCAAATATCCAAGTGGACCAAACGTAGACATTCGCCGTGATCGCTCGTATGCACCCATACATTCTACATGCCAGTCTAAGCTTACGCTCGTGACTTCTCTTGTACTACCCAGATTGTAAGGGGCTGAGTCAGGTGCATGCACCGTCGTTCGTCCAGGCACCAGAAGCACCTACACATTGACGTCAACACTATCGGCCTTCCGACCGAAAGAGATGAGAGGACGATTTACCTCCTGGTACCTCGGCTTCGTTCCATTGGTTTGCAGTCCAGAGGTCGCCGCTTAGTGATCACTTAGCACTAGAATGAGCTTAGAACCTACATTCACGTACTCATATGTGACTTCGTTTCCTCTCGTGTACTAAACATGGATGTAATCAGGACCGTGTGCACGTGAACGAAACCAGATGAGGCGCACTGCAATATTGTTCACCCATGCAGAGACACCGGCACAGCCGCCGCTTCCGGAGATTCCAGTGCTCGTAGGGGATGCTGGCGAGATCGTGGTGGTTGTCGGAGAAGTGGAACCTGTGACCGGCCATGTGTTTCCGCGGACGGTAGTGATCCACGAAGAGGTGGCGTCGGGGTACTGTCGAACAGACATAATCAACCTCGACTAACTCTAAATTACGCATTAACGATAGTAATCACCTGCCAAACCATCACGCCGGCATCTGCACAGATTATTCATTGTCAGCATTCTATGACTCTCCGAATTTTAAGATGTCTAAACACTGACTCCATCCTTGAGAGGTCCCCTGAGCGACACATGTCGCAAGTGTCGACGGATCGATGTACCCATTACTGGCATCTGAGGTCGTCCCAGGTTTCCCTATCACAAGTTTGCCCGGGGTAACACCATTCGCTGCAATCTGGAAAAGAGCTGTTTCGGGCCAGGCGGAAGAAGAGGCAGTCAGGAGACCAGAGCATGTAGTGTACTCCGAGGTTCCTTCTGCAAGAAGTAAAAATGCGTTCAATCTCACGTTCGCCGTTATGGTAACCAGGGGCTCACGATTGTAAAACTAGAGATAATTATATTTGAGTCAGATGAGATATCAGGTTAGTCATAATACTTACTTGAATATTGTACTAAAGTAGTGATTAGCCCGCTTCCTAGGTTGAACTGAGCAGGAGGCCAACTCACCCAATCAATCAAAGACCCTACGCTCTTATGAACGGCAAGATAACCTCCTCCACTCCACATGAACGGAGAGAACCTTATTCCCATTCAGTCAATCAAGACATACACACTAATATGAGCGGTAGCATTCACCACGGCGCAACAGCTACAAGGTGTTTAATCAATATTTATCAGCCACTCTGCGTATCGTAAACAACGCACGAGCATGAGTGAGAATGTACTCTCCTTGCGGAAGTTGTGTGCGGAGCTGCTGCGTAAAAGTGATGAGCCAAGACTCTGCAGCACCTGTGGAGGCATCGAATGCCATGGAATCCTATTCGACCGATCAGTTGCATGTTCATATAGCTGAGCTGGAAATGGCACCTCGTAATCAACATCGATGCCATTGACACCGTATTCGATCACCCAAGACGCCATTGCGTTCGCAGCCGAAGTGGGGTTGACGCCCGAAGACGTCGGCTTCTCGGTGGACCCAAATGCAGACACGATCAATGAGATTCCAGCCGCATTATACTCCTGGATGTAGTTAAAACGTTGGCTGACTGTAAGTTCCTGCCAGTTCTCAGCCTCGTCAACTGATCCAGAGGTAAGTAGGAAAGTAAGGGCACTAAGGAAGTGTCAGCCACCGCCATTCGATTACGGATGGCTGGCCGCTCACAAAACACTGAAACCCTGATCGGCGCGAACTTGGTGAGTAAATTGACAATAGGTTTGGAACGCGACTAACCTCGAGTTCCGAGACAGATGGAAACGGGTTAAGCCACTTGTCGTTATAAGCCACGAAGTAAGGAGCAGAGGGGGTTGACCTCTTCAACAGATCACGGGCGGAAGGAGTGAGATGGGCGAGTTT
The DNA here is from genome assembly GCA_038089215.1 of Tylopilus vinaceipallidus. NCBI lineage: Eukaryota > Fungi > Basidiomycota > Agaricomycetes > Boletales > Boletaceae > Tylopilus > Tylopilus vinaceipallidus. The sequence continues at coordinate 26,853 of JBBPKK010000194.1, forward strand.
ATCTGCTAACGGAACGGCTAGCGTTGATACGAGGAGGGACAAAGCTGCCAGGGCCAGGGTCACTGCAGAACGGAGGGAAATCATCGCACCAAGGGGGAGGCTCGAGCGGGCTGCGGGAGCAACTGCTCGTACGAACCAATATCATGACAATATATAGGCTGGCTGGCGCACAGCACGGAATGAAAATCATACACAGAACTGGCCTCTCTTGCATTCCCAAGGAACGACGAATGAGACCATGCAAGACATTAACCTGGTAAAAACGACCGAATATTAGAGGGAATGCCTCGTTCCACAAACCGTTGTGGAACAAATAAGCAAGCTTTAACCCCAAAACCTTGTGTGCACATGACGTGCCCCGGCGGAATAGTAATCATGACAAGTCTATCAAACCATGTGGAGAATATAGTTCATCTATGAGCAAAAAAGTGAGTGTCGCATCTTCAAGATCGTCGTACCTCTTTATATCGTACATTACACACCGCGCCCGACAATCCTGTTAGAGGCAGTGAGTAGCCTCAGCCTTTTCGACAGAACAATCTCTAAATCCACACGTTTTGAGCGAGTGCCAAATTCGTGACAAGGGATCATGCGGCGCCTCGGCCCGAGGGAGCATGTAAAGTTCCTAAGTCATGGTGGACATTCAACAGCATCGTACCAGGCTAAGCTGCCTCAAGCAGGGCGTGAGAAACGCACCTCCCCCTTGGACATCACTCAACCGGAAGCTACAGTACTTACTACTTGTCAGGTGTGACAATGCACAAACGAAAACATCGCAAATCCGATCGAGATGACAACTGGGAGCAGCCTGCACAGACAGGCACATCTCGTGCTCAACCAACCTCAAGCACCGGGCACCCTGATGCTCCACCTCCGGATCCTAGTCTGTTCATCCAAGCTCATGAAGCAGACGTCATCCGCGGACCTCTGTCGGCATCTGCGCGGACCCTGGAATTTCAGGAGCAATCCACCACTGGCATGTCAACCACCAGCAATGATTCGAAATCTGGTCTTATCCGATGGGGGCCACAACTTCCAGATAACATGGACTCAGCTGATACCCACAAGTCGAGCAAGCCCTTGTTATGGGTAGATAGGTACGTCCGCACACGAGCTGCCAGCGTTCTGTGGGAGCGTAGACCACACATGCCTCGCAACGGGACCCTAAGGAAGAAGCAGTTACCTAGTTGGTACCATATGAGACAATTCGTAGTGACTCGTCTCTCTCTTCTACCCTATCGTCAATCTTGGCCTCACCACATACATGACAGATACGATGTCCGACTTTTGCTGGATCATTTGCCCAACTTTCAGTCGGAGTGTATACCACTCAGACCGCCCTCCCCGAGCGGCTGGTCAGACTTGCCTTCAGATTCCGAAGACACGTTTTTCTTCTCCCCTGACGAGGTCGAGGATTATCGTCGCGAGAAGCGGCGAAAGCTGATTGATCGCGACCGAGAAGAAAGGTTAAAGGCACTAGCAATTACTGATAGCCAAGACGAAAATCCAGATCCATGGGGAGGCAGTGACGAGGAGGTGGCGTATCAGACCTACCTTGGCCCTCTTTCGGTTCCTTACGGGAGATTCGCAGCCGGACGAAGAACAGAGAGAGCTCATTCGGAGGACAGCCACTCATATCATTTCATCTCCCAATCCTGCTCAGCTAGAAATGAGGATTTTGGCCAATTATGGCACTGACAAAAGATTTGCCTTCTTGAGGGGGCGCTGGTCTCGCGTTTGGAGAACAGAAAAGGAGAGAGCAAAACAACATCGAGCGGAAGAAACGAAGAAGAGCCTGCCTGTAATGACTGTCGCGCCTCTCGGAGGGCTTGCCAGCTACGGGGATAGTGATAGCGATAGAGAAGAGTCCGCGGACATGGAGACAGAGGAGCCGAAAGTCGTCGCAGACCATAGCAATGAAGACGCTGTAAAGGAAGCCCGAAGGGCAAGAGCGAAAGCATGGTCCGCGCGGCGTCGCGCGGAACGATCTCCACACTTGGAGCCGTCTGCCTAGGCCACGGCACCGTTCGAACGCACTCTGCTATTCATGGCTGTGGTAGAAGAATTTCGGCGTCCAACACGATCTTTTGAGTAGTATGTACTCACGAACATGGATCGTATTACAAATGGCTGTCACATCCGTATGGAAAGGCGGAGCATCGTGCTGGGCGGCCGGACTGCAAAAGGTAACAATGAAATTCGCCAAACTACAAAAGGAAAAATGCCAAGTGAAGACTTCGAACACTCCATAGCTGGCCACATGACGTTGGGAAAAAACCCTATTCAGAGGTAGCTGGCAAACCCGATGAATTGCGCCGAAAGTGCGCGCAGTGCGGGGACGGGCGCAATCCGGTGCGAGCGGTGCGCTTCAAGGGATCGCAACGAGAGCGAAAAGAGGGCGTGCGAGGACCGGTCAGGGAAAAAATATACAATCACCGCATTTAGTAGACAAAAAACCGAGGCACCACTACCAACGGTCGAGCGACACGGGGACATGAACAGCCACGTAGAGGCAGCAACGGGACAAAAGGAAACCATCAGACACGGAGAGCGTCAGTAGGAAGGAGAGACAAAAGAGAAAAAAGAGAAACATGTGGGACAGATAAAGGGTGACAAACTCGAGAGAAGAAATGGGCGAACGGGAATCAAAGATTCTCCTAGAGATGGCTGACACGAAGATAATCAGCACCGTCATGCCAGACGACGTGGTCGCCCGGGACTGACCCGTCAAACTTGAGATCTGAGATCTGGGCAGAGCTTGAATTTAAGAGTGCCTGTTGGGTGGCTATCCGTATCCGCGACGAACGTGGTGCGAGCCGAGAGCATCTGTATCATGTAGGAACGCTTGAATCTCGACAACTTCCGTAAGTTGGGCTAGGCACAGTTAGTACAGCAGCTTTCCAGCGTTGCCTGTGCTGTGTAACTCTCTAACGGTCATCCTTCGTCCATGCACAGTTACCCCGTGTGAACCTTCACTGACTTAGGTTCTCGGCTGGCCCCCTCGAATGTCCAATCTGCCAAAAAGTCTGTTGATAAAATCATGACCATCTGAACCCTTGGTTAGTATTCAGCTGGAGGCATTCAAGTCTGCCATTTGGACCTTTTCCTTTTGGAGCTCAGCACAAGCCCGATACTCCGACTTTGCATAGTCATCGGAAAGTTGTCGGGAAAATGATCTTGCGGGGAAGCCTGGGAAAACGCAAAGAGCACGTTCTTGGTCGGAAGCAGGCTGCGCCGCCGGAGCGCAAGACCTCTGCCATGCAACCTTAGGGAGCTACGACGAGTCAAAGATAATCAATATGGCCAGCGACAAGTTTTTGCCAGTGCTGTGTTTCGAGAGTATCTTTGGGTCGATGACGAGTACTAACGGGCATTCTCACTCTCCGTGTCTGCGCTTGTCATCGAGACGGTAGTAGCCGGCGACCGTGTATTTGTGATGCCAACTTTGGAACAGCTGAAATGAGACGAGGCTCGGCATGAGTCCGTTGACAAATCATTCACCATGAACGTTCAAACCCCCAGCGCTGAACGCGACTACCTCCCCATTGCTGATCATGGCCTGTATGCGTCTCTGTTGGTCCTACAGAACCATCTGATCTAATCTTGTGTTTCAGCATCGGCAATCTGAGGACTGCAGCTCTGGTAAATCTCAGCCTTTTGTATTCGCATCGGTGTCTGATGAGCCTTGTAGATCAGCTTGGATGGCTCGGGTGAGTCCCCCATCTGCGTATTACTCTGTATTGTCAAGCCATCGGGGGGCACGCCGTCAGAAATGGCGCGTTTCTCCGATCGTTACTACATGCACTCTACCCTCGATCGTCTGACGTTTGCTTACTTTCTCCACATTATGCGCACGTAGTGGAAAGTTACTGCATTCCCAACTTCGATTCCCCTTCGGTGTTTGCCCGGATCTTGGACAAGGATAAGGTCAGTTCTGGGTTATGAGTGATCGTGGCTCTCTGCTCACACCATCATAGGGCGGACATTTCTCGATCACTCCGACCGTTACATTTGCCACAAAACAGAACTATCTTCCAAGCTCCAACGTGTTGCAAACCAAGTATGATTTTGCCCCTATGAGGAAATTGTGATTCACTACTTACCTGGTATTCCGAGGTTTCTCAATGACAAGGGCGTTGTTGGTGTAACTGGTGTGTTGCTATGCACGACGTCGTTCATCGAAGCCTGACCGTGTCTAGATTTCTTGCCGAGACAGGTGGATGGGGATGCCAAGCGGCCCCTGCTGTTTTGGTTGATAAGACGTGTCGAGGTCCGCTACAAGCATCCCCTCGAATATCGCTTCTAAATTGCATCCTCCCTGCTAGGTTGTTCGTGGCACTCTTCCACTCCGTGTCGAGTGTGCGCCTGCCTTCAACTACGCGCAGGATCAGCACACCACACACATCGTCGTTGATGACACTATTCCATATCAGACACAAAGCAAGGTTTTCTTTCAATCGCCTAACCTCAACCTGGACTTGCGTTACGTGGCTGAAAGCACAATTGACAACGTGCCGGCCCCTGATGTCAATCTCGATCTTCTCGATCTGTCGTCCAAGGGCCATCTTGGTCCCGGAGCTTATTGCAACCTCACGCTTCAGGAGGGACAGCGCGTGACATTCGTGTTGCGCATTTCTCCCAAGGAAGGTTTCCGTGCCAACTTCAAACCCACTCAAGCACAAGCTGATGAGATCGGAGTCCCTCTTGAGAGTACGCTTATTGACCCCTGCAAGAGTTGTCGGAACTGAAGCGCTGACTCACTGCAGAGGTGATCAAAGGTGTCGCCAAGCTGCGCCCCGATGAAGACCCAGCGCTGACCAAAGTGTGTTCTGATTGCCCTCGCGCAAAGACTATATGCGCACCTCATAATACTTTCCTTTCCAGGAATTGCTCGAACATTTATTTGTGGTACGCAACGACCATTTTCCTGTCCTTTATTTGACGCTGAGGATCCTTTAGTCTACGAATAACTATTGGAACTCTTGGATACGTAAATCTACATATCAGGGATCTTGGAAGGAGGCAGTACACAGGAGTGCTCTTGCACTCAAGTTATTGATCTACGAGCCAACTGGTAGGCGAGAACTGTACCTTCCTACTGGTTTCCTGACATCTTGGAAACGAGGTGCTGTCGTCGCCAGTCCAACGTTCAGCTTGCCAGAGTACATAGGTGGAACGAGAAATTGGTATGTTTGTGATTATATACTCGTCATGGATAGTCTTCAACTTGATTGTTAGGGATTATCGGTATGCCTTAAACCGACAATCTCAACACTGGTCACACTTATGTTCTACCCAGTGCATCATGGATTCGTGATTCGTCGTTCACACTCTATGCGCTCATTCGGCTGGGTTTCACCCATGAGGCCAATGGTCAGCTCAATGGTCGAATCGGTGATTCGTTGCTGACGATCAAATAGCTTATATGGACTTTATCTTTGAGAGACTGAGGCACAAGAACCCAGACGGTTCCCTTCAGATTATGTGTGTCCCATCCCTCTCACTATCAAGATGTACGATCCTTAGTATCCACCCATGTTCGTCAGGTACACTATTCATGGTGGGCTGATACTCGCTACGAACTATGCATGCATCGACCAAGGTACACCCAGGCGGTAAGGACCTTGAAGAAATAGAGCTTAACCACCTGGATGGGCACAAAGGATCAAAGCCTGTTAGGCGAGTGACGTTCATTATTTATCAGAACAATGTTGATCCGATGTGTGATAGAATCGGGAATGGTGCTGCTGACCACATCCAACTCGTGAGTCTTCGCTTCCCTCCCTGCATAAAATTTTGACACGTCTGCACTAAGGACATCTACGGAGAACTGTGGGCATCCATTATAGTTATACGAGTTTTAGCTAATCCCATTTTGAAGGATGGACTGTATCTATTTGGGCCAAAAGGTGCGTCGACGAGATTCGTTACCCAGTTTACCGGCTAATTGGCTTCCCAGTTTGGCCGTCCCCTGGTTTGTAGTATTCCATCATGTTGATATGAACAGACTGACAAAGGATAAAACAGTCGTACGACACATGGTGAGTACTGTCGTGCCAAAGATAGTCACGCACACTGACGATCTCATACCTCTTCAGGGTACTAGTGCGGGACCTGTAAGTCGCGTCACCCCTCCCTCGAGTGTTTTCCTAAGTTGACGAAATTTCCAGTGTAGATTGTAAGGGTTCACCGCTCCCCCGGTCCGTCTGCTGACATTCTTGGTCACAGTCGTCGTCAAGAACTACAAGGAACCCGACTTGTGCGTCTTTCTGCGTTTCATTTGTGCACATGCTCACTCTCGCTGAAAGATCCATATGGTCAGTACGAGTCAGGGAAAAGTGTGTTAGGTCTGAATGTCTGTGCGAATATCGCAGGGAAGTTCGTGGCAAGAAACGTCATTTCACAGTATGTTGCATGCTTGCGTCGAGTCAGTATCCTCATATTTTGTACGTAGTATTCAAAGGTAAGTTGCAGACTGAAACATGGTATCCTCCTGAACGGCATGGCATGATGCGCGAGTAGATCATGCTTTGGTGAGCGATGACATGTCATGTCATGTGGACCCGTACTAATAAGTTGGAGCAAGGGTGGCCATCGACCGAGGTATGTTTGTCGTGTTCATCTGGTAGCGTTGTGAATCGGTGGATGTGTTCTTCCTTCAGGACTACGCTTGGTGGACAAGCGTTCGTTGCCGTGTCCTAAACGCAACGAATGGATAGCGGCAAGGGACGACCTGTACGAAGAGATCATGCAAAAAGCCTGGAACACCGAGCTGCAAGCATTTGGTCAGAGTTACGAAGAGACTGACGTGATGGACTCGTCCATCTTGATCATGCCTCTTGTGTTCTTCATGACACCAGTCAGTGCCCGGTGGTGTTTTTTTAATGAGGGCTTACATGCTGTGCGCCGCATCGCTGACTAGTCCGACCCGAGATTTGTGAGCACGCTCAAACACATCTTGAAGACACCCGAAAGGGGTGGTTTGACGTCGAATGTGAGCTGAATTCCGGGTGTGCGAGACCGATACTGAATCCTTGTACAGAACCTCGTTTACCGATATGATGTGACCAAGAGCGATGATGGAGTCGGGGGTGAAGAGGGTACATTCTGCTTGTGCACGTTGTGGTATGTGTGACCGCGAAGGAATTGCTGCTACTCGTCGTAACTTGGAACTTCCTCTAGGTGCGTTGAAGCACTCACGCGCGCTGGAGAGTACGACCGGCCGTTATTGCAGCGCGCAATCACCATGTTTGAGGTCAGTCTTGTAACACTTGGGTTTTCCGGCTGAGCACGACGATTCTTTGTAGGACTTTTTGCAGTACTCTAACCACGTCGGATTGTGCACGGAGGAGATTTCAGAGGCTGGTGAAGGGTATGCCCAGTTTGTGTACCTTCAAAGGGTTGATGAGCTGATCTCTGCCCAGTCTTGGCAATGCTGTTCAAGGTTTCACGTGAGTATGATGTGCGTGCACCCTGCATGTGGTTTACTAATGTATTTCAGGCACGTCACCTTGATTTCAGCGGCGTACAATCTATCGAAAACCATGGCTTTGTTGAAGTAGATTTGGGATTATTTCGCTTAGATAAAGTGTCTGTAACCAGATCACGTGACCATGTATTATGACAACGTGTACATTTTTCCGAATCCAAACAGTCTACAGCAGCGTCATACGTTCCTCCTCCTCCTCATACTCTATTAATGGACTTGTTGCACACACAGCTAGCTGCCCTTCAGCAACGGCTGTCGTTTGTCGCGACAGAGCCGATCGACTGGAAGTTCTATGTTCAAGCATGCTCTTGGGCAGTAACGCTCTTCGAGTCCTATCTCCTGTGCGTCCTTTTGGCCCTGGGAGCTAGCACCCTTTTTGACATCCAAGTACCTCAAGTATTCGTCAGTACCCACTCTATTCAAAGACCGGACCTCCCGCGGTCCTAGCTGGTCATTTCGACGAGGCTACGTTCCGCAAGTCACAGTTGTACGGAAGAGACAAGGCCCAGTTCTCGCTTGTTACGGGTCTGCTCAAGCAAGCCGTTGATTCTGCGATGCTGCAGTTTGGGTTTTATGCGTGGGCGTGGGACATGGGAGGTAGGATCACCGGATGGTTGGGGTACGGAAGCGAATACCAGGTGAGCGGACGCGTGTTCTGGTGCTCAACCTGGATGGCCCTATGACGCCAACGCCGGACATTCCAGATCCTCCAGTCCCTTGCATTTTCGGCGATCCTGTTTGTGTTTTCCTCGGCGGTCAGCACCCCGCTCTCGGTGTACCAGACGTTCGTGCTCGAGGAGAAACACGGGTTCAACAAGACGTCCCCATCTCTATTCGTGGCCGACCTGGTTAAGAGCTGGTTGCTCGCGGTAGTCATCGGAGGACCGTTTTTAGCCGTGTTTCTCTACGTGTTTGAGTGGGCCGGGGACCGATTCGTACCGTGGCTCATGGCATTCCTGTGCGCGACAACCTTTTGCCCTCTCGCCTGCCCTATTATACCTTGCTGACGCGCTCGTACCAGACTCGCTTTCCAGATCGCCATGGTGATCTTGTACCCGACCGTGATTCAGCCGCTGTTCAACAAGCTCTCGCCCCTTCCCGAGAACGAGTTGCGCACGCGCACGGAGACGTTGGCGCGCAAGCTCAAGTTCCCATTGAAGCACCTGTACGAGATCGACGGCTCGAAACGCAGTTCGCACAGCAACGCCTACTTTTTCGGCCTCCCATGGGTTCGTCCTGCCTCTCCGCGCTCTCTGTTCCTGGATTGACGTGACGTTCGTTCTTCACCAGAGCAAACACATTGTCATCTTCGATACCCTCATTAAACAAAGCCGACCCGACGAGGTCGAAGCCGTCCTCGCGCACGAGCTTGGTCACTGGTACTATATGCACCCCACCCAGCTCCTGTGCATCTCGCAGGTGCACATCTTCGCTGTCCTCGCGCTCTTTCCCGCGTTTCTGCACGCGCCGCAGTTCGTGCGGGCATTTGGTTTCTCGGAGGCAGTCTCGGCGCGTCCGCCGACGATGGTGGCGTTTTTGATGTTCCAGGTGCGTCCCGTGCGTTCCCGTGCGGTGCACATGCTCAACGCGGGATTAGATGATCCTGACGCCGATGGAGGCCGTCATTGGCGTGCTCAACAATATCGTGTCGCGTCATTTCGAGTGGCAGGCGGACCGGTTCGCGTTCGAACTGCAGGATCGGCTCAAGGAACCGCAGATGGCGGACATGGGCGACCGGCTCGGACGGGCGCTCGTCGCGCTGCACGTCAAGAACCTGTCAACCGTCTGGGTGGACTGGATGTACGTTTGGTGTCTGTTCGTGACTTGACAGTGTACTAACAGATGGGCGCGTCGTTCGTTGGACAGGTATTCGGCCTACCACCACTCGCATCCGACGCTCGTGGAGCGGCTCAAGGCGCTGGAGGGCTTCAAGGTGCGGCGGGTCGTCCTGGAAAAGAAGGAACTCTAGTCTGTCGATAGACTCGTCTCGATAAAATGTACATGCATTGGATAAATAGTCACCATCCTACACAAGGCCGGACGCGAGCGTGCAGCGCGAGTCATCCCCGTGGGTAGATCTGGTAAGCTAGGTGTGAAATGCATCGTCGACCGACGCGTCCCTCGTTTACGTCGTGATCATGAATCAGCGTCACCCCGTTCGACGCGCTCAACAGAGTATGTGTGGGCATCAATTCGGCCCCGTTCGAGGTCGACGCTCGACAGGATGGGTACCGCCAGCCAGACCATGAACACGAGGAAAAAGAAGGCGTAGCGAATGTTACCCGTACTGTCGGCGATGAGCCCAACAATGAGCGGCCCGATGAACGAGCTCGACTGACGTTGCGGGTAGTTATATCAGCATCGCATCCGAGATCTGGTGCCAGACAAGAACATACCTTGTCCGTGATGGAAAACAGGCCATACCTGTCGTCAGGCGTTAGCTTCGGTGGCGTCCAAGGGGAGGAAAGAGTACAACGCACCAGCGCGCCTCTTCGCCTGGCGGCACGAGTCCTGCGTAACATGCCCGCGCGTAGCTTTGAAAGGCTCCGAACGCGAACCCTGTGTCAACGGTGCGGGTCAGCGGCCCGTCCTCTCAAGTTGCCCCTGTTTCCGCGCTCTGCTGCGGGCGCGCTGACTCACCGAAATAGACCGCAAGCCCAAACATCTCTCCGGGCGTCGTCAGCCCGCCGACGTGCATCCGCTTCACGAATGGCACGAACCCGAGACACCCATAGACGGGGATGAAGGACACAAAGACGACGAGCACGACGAGCACGCGCAGGTTGGACCAGCCAAAGCGACGCTGGAGGGCGGGCAGGGCGAGCGAGCCGATAATCCCGAGCGTGGGCACGATCGCACCAATCAGCACGAGCGAGGACGGGGCCATGTGCAGCGTCGTCTTGCCAAAGAGAATTGCGGTTGAGGTGATGGTCGTGAACCCTGGTCATCAAAGTGTGCGCACAGGGCCAGGAGAAAGACGGACGGAGACGTACCATCGGAAAGCAAGAACCAGGCGGCGAGGTACCGAAATGTGTGCTGGAGCCGTTTGATCTCGGACCAGTGCAGCATCACCGCGAGGCGCTTCCACGCTGCCGCGACCTCCTCCCGCACGTTCCACTTGTCGTCCCTCGCAAAGGATGACGGGCCGGGCAGCCAGATCGCGGCGGGTATGGAGAACAAGAGCCACCAGGCCCCGCTCAGTCCGATCGCGAGCCGAAGCGAGAATGTGGAGCCGTGTAACTGCGTAACGGGGATGAGGGCGAGGAGCAGGAGCAAGATGCCTGCACCATAGCCGGATGCGATGCCCTGTGACGATATGCGCGACGTCGCATGCGAGAGGGCAGCTGCGTAGGCCTTGTGTGCCCGGCTCTGGTGGTCTGGTGTGGGCACGCCCGAGATGCCCAAGAGGGGTGTAGAGACAGACTCGGGGTCGGGGTCTGCGCGTTCGTCGCCGGGATCCGCGGATTCGACATGTGATGTGAGCGTGCCGTCAAGTTCCTTTTGCGCATCGATCACCTCAGGGGACTCGCGCGCAAGCGAGGGGAGGTGGGCGTTCATGGCGACGACGGATGCGCCGAACCCGACGTTGGCGCATACCGCCAGGACGGCGGAAAGGATCCAGAGCGGGGAAGACGATGGAAGGAAGAGGAAGAGAAGGGCGGCAGAGGCGCCCGCGAGTGCGAAGGAGAGAAGCAGGGGCTTACGAGCCGTTGCTGGGTAGTGATGGCCGTCAGTTGGGCTCTCCTTGAATATATCGACTCACGACGGTCTGCGATACTGCCCATGGAAATGACAGTGAGCGCTTGGAGAGCGACGGATATCGAATACACGTAGAGGCTTTGCGCGGCATTGAGGGGCTGGTCATCAACCGCCGTGACCGAAGTGACGCACCTAAAGCTCGCCGTGTCTATCCAAAGCCACCCAATCTTGACGGAACAGCGGTCTCCATTCGTTGAGGCATCCTTGCCCGAGGTGGCAGACAAACATGGTTTAGCGTGGTCTGGTTCGAGGAAGCCGTTGTCCCTTGCGAATTGCTCGAGGCAGATAGGCAGGAAGAGAGTGAGCGAGACCACTACGAATACTTCGCTGCCCAGATTATCCGCAGGAGCTCGTGAAAGAAGGCAAAGGTAGATACCTCGCGAACGCGTAGCTGAGCCATCCGAGCAGTCGACGGGTGTGTGTGCTCATCATCGTCAGATGTAAACCCGCCCTTTACTTGGCCAGACACGGCGACGCCGGGTGATCAATTTACTAGTACTATACTACCGATCCACGCAATCAGAAACCTGAACTCGCCCGTGCGCAGCGCGCTAATCTTCCATAGGTTTCCTTTGTTTTGCCCATTTGCCGGTGCCCTCGACGTCACCGTGCTGAACCCGCTATTCAAACCGAGAGCAAACACGTTCCCCACTCCTCGCTCGTCCGAATACCTACTCCAGCTTGCATTCTCCTTGAATCCTGGAACGGAAGCCTCACCCCCCCACTGTTTTTTCCGTCCTACATGGCCAACACTGATTTCTCAGGACAGGAAACGCATCGATAAAATACATTTACAAGAGCATGGAGGAGGACCTGAGCGCTTGAATGTTACAAAAAGGTGCAGTTTGAGTCCTTTATTACCTTCGTGATTCGGGCCTCACCTGGTGCTAAACCGGTCTGGCACGGGATAACTGATAGAGACTACTGCGGTAGAGTATCATGCGCGCCACTGTCTTGCGCCCGAAAACGGACCAGAAAACCATGAACACCCCAGGCTCCTTCCCAGCCGCTGCTTGGAGTATGAGGGCGCGCGACACTCCGAAGATTGGCAGCTACTTAGCTGGGCTTGGACTCGTCCAGTGACAAGGAATGCCCTCTTATTCTTTCATAGAGATAGGCCACAATGACTTTGCCGCGTACGACTTGGTTACTCTTTGACTAGGGGTGGATAAGGCCCACGAGAAATTCATTTTGGCCTCGAGGAGGGAAACGACACAGATGTCGTGGACATTCATTTTCAATACTGCCCTTCTGGTTATTTATACGGAAAGGGAACTCGGAGTACTTGTCGGGTGCGTCATTGAGCACGTCCTGACATGTTCGGACAATGTCATGCTTCCAGCTTGGACTGGGATCCCTAGCAGTGGAGAGGGGTAGGGGGAGACCTGGAGAGAACCGCAGTGGAGTGGGTTGGGACAAAGGCTATGGACACGCGAACACGGACTATGTACTGTACCGACTCCGCCCGGCTCCTCCTGAGGCCCCTGACCTCCACTGCCGCAGTAGTCATCACAGTCACCTTGCTGCACGTTTACGGCCAAATTCTCCCGCCGCGTGTTCCGCAATCCGTTGGCACGGTCAGGACGAATTATATCGTTATCATGCTGTGCTCATCCCTTCCTGATCTTTCCCAGATTGTCACCCTGTACGAGCGTCTATGTACACATGTTTCCCCCGCTCTCAGCTCATCGCTGGTCGACTTCGACTTCCCAATATTGCCTTTTCCACTCACTAAAGATGTCACTCTCTCGGGACCTAGTGTTTATCGACAACGCCCATTCTCGGCGACATGCAGATCAAGGCGACAGATGACTGTCAAAGATTATGATCATGGTCGAGGTGCGCAAGGCGACGGTGGCCGAATTGATGGATGGTCAACCTGAATGGCCTCAATCCGGATCATCGATATGCACTTCATTAAAACATACCCCACCGGAAAGTACAGTACCTGGTTGGACTCTCAGGTTCGCAGTCCTGAGATTGTACGGCGGCGCAACATGCTTGGAAGGAGACTTCAGCAGTACTTGTGGATGGCGTTTGGAGAGCGAAAAGGGTGTGAAGTACATAAGCTCTTGACTGGAGGTTGTTAAGTGGGCCACCTCGATATCAAGCCTGCAGTCTCGAAGCGATAGATAGCAGTGACGAGCGGGGTACGACATCAGTCTCGGCAACTTCGGTATCACTTCGCCGGCTACCACAACGGCGACTCGCTGCGCGAACACCAATGACGCATCCTTTTCATGCCACTAAGGGATTCTGCGTCGGCTTCTCTCCTAAGCTTCGCTACCGGCGTGCGGGTATTTCAAGTACAGTCGAGGAATCACTAGCCAGCGTTCACGGGAACACTGCCACAGTTTTTGTGGTTATCAAGGTATGGTGTGCGCACTATGACCATGCCGTCCCTCGTCAACGTCAGGACGTGAGTACCCGCAGTCCGCTGGCCTGCCCACGCTCCAATGTTGCACAAGCTGTAACGCCGGCGTTGTCGAACTCACCATTTCGATTACATTATCGGTGTGCCCACGCATCGCGGGAGTGGAGCCGCAGTGTTGAAGCGACTCAAATTTCGGAGCAGGGGAAACTTGAGTGCGCGATCGATCACATTGTGCCTTGACATTGGTCTGACAAGTATGTGAGCACTCAATCATGTTCACCGTCATAAGGGTGCCGCACTACACTAACGGTGCTGCAACCCAGTGCATGCTCATAGGCCATGCGTGCTCATCTTTGATCTCAGCCGGGATGGGATGCTGATTGGGTCATATACAGTAGATTTGCTCATAATGCATACGAGTTGAGCAGCCAAAACGCTATGCATTATGTAGCTCATGTAACTAGGTATATGTTACACTCCGTGACTATTTGTGACAAGTGTGACACCAACCACTGGCTCGAGTTGTACATTACAACTCGGATCTACTTCGGAAGCTAAATTTATCTGGTATAGTCAACGACAACACCAGCAAGCGTGTAACCAATGCCACACCGCCCAAAGCGAAGACGACGACGACGACGCCGGCACGTGTGTGGCCAATGCCACATCGCCCACGGCGAAGGTGACGACGATGCTGGAACGCGCGTGGCCA
>JBBPKK010000195.1:0-41120 GCA_038089215.1 Tylopilus vinaceipallidus
GCCGAGCAGCCCCCGCACACCGCCCAGCCCGGCCCCGCCCAACCCAGCTCTGGCCCGTACGTCCGTTCTTTCTCCTCCTGATGGCCCCTCTCAGTCCCCGCAGCCAAGTTCGCTCGCGCGTCACCGTCGTCTGTGCAGAGGTCCGTCCGCGTCCTCCCCCGCGTCCCCCTCGCTCACCCCTCCCAGTGCAAGCGCCTCAAGCTCAAGTGCGACCGACGCACCCCCTGCGGCTCCTGCACCAAGCGCGACACCGTCGCGCGATGTGTCTATTCCCCCGCCGCCGCAGAAAAAGTGTGCGTGCTCCTGTCGTCCTGTCTCCATGCAGCCCCTCACCGCCCCCAGTGACCTCCACTCCCTCAACAACCGCCTCATCCAGGTCGAGTCCCAGCTCGCCCAGTTCACCGCTCCTGGCGCGCGTTCGCACAGCTTTGGCGCCCAGCCCTCCGGCTCCTCCCAGGCCGATCGCCCCCTCCTCGCCGTCGGCCAGTCCGGCTCCTCGCTCGCCATCTCCCTCGACGACATCACCGCCATATGGCTCGACGAGCTCGATCTCTCCAAGGACATCCTCCCCGTGCAGCCCGCGCCCGCATACCCGTCGTGTCCTGCATACACCGCCCATCACGTCAAGCTCGAGCCGGGCCTCGCCACCCTGCCCCCTCACGACGCCCTCCCGTCCGCGGACCCCCCGATACACCTCCTGCTCCCCCCTCCCACCGCCTACTATCCCTCCTCCTCGCCCACCGCCACCGACGTCCCGTCCGTCAACCCGCGCCTCCTCGTACATCTCCCCTTTGCCCCCCGACGGCGGCAAAAGCTGTACGACAATGTCGAGGACGTGCTCAAGATGCACCCGTGCTTCAACTTCAAGCACTTCAAGGACCGTGCGGAAGCCATGTTCAAGTGGTCCTCCGAACTCGATGGCCACGACACCGCGCTCCCCGACTCGGCGGCCCAGAACGGCACCAGTAATCCACATACGACCAAGTTGGAGACCGCCCGTGCCATCTTTTTTGGCCCCCCGAGTCCGTCTGGTCCTAGTCGGTCTGTGTCCCCCGCAAAGCCCACGCTCTCCTTTTTCGCCGCTGTTGCCGCCGCGTTCGCACTAGGTACGTTGGTGGACAGAGAGATCGCCGAGGAAGAAGCCCGCTTGGATGGCGCTCATGGTGACGGTCCGATCGCGGACGAGTCGTCGTCGCGCCCACCGACGCGCAAGAAGCCGGATCTCCCCTCTTTGCCGAGCAAAAGGTGCAAGGCCGTCGCCAAGGATGCGGTCTGTTCGCCCGCCGTCCTCTTCGCGCTGTCCCAACAAGCGCTCGCACTCTTTGAAAAGTCGAGTCCGTACGACCTCGACTTTCTCGTGGCCATGATCCTCCACGTGCTCTACGCACTGCATGACAGCAGGGCGCGTGCCGTCCACACGTTGCTTCCCGAGGCAAGTGACTTCGATCATTGATGAATGATGGCCAATCACGAGCGGGTTTTCATTTTCGCTCTTAGGTCGGCAAGATGGTCAACATTGCCCGTACCATGGGCCTAGACGTGGATCCCGACGAGTTTCCGGGCAAATTCAATCTTTTCGAAGCCGAGTCAAGACGACGACTCTGGTGGGACATCTTTTATTATGACCTGTGCGTCCTTTGCTTCATTCGTGCCTCATTTCTGTGACTTATTCGCGGGGTTGCCGCAGGTTTATATCGGACTACATGGGCAGATCGCCCCTTATCTCGGATTCTGAACATACTACACGCCTTCCCATGGACGTCGACGAGGATGTATTCACGCCTGCTTGTACCACCATCCCACTGCCACGCAGCCCACTGTCGCCGTTGGAGCCCAACGCTTCTGATTTCAAATACTTTGGTCTCAAATGCCGGTATGTCTTGCCTCTTTCGTCTTTGCGGTCTCATGCTCACTTGGCGAGCCAAGTCTTGCACAGCTCGTCAAGGATATTAAGAGACGGTCTCTCCGTGACTCGATTCAGAATGATCCGGTCGCACACGAGCAATTTACGCTCGAACAAGCAGCGTCGTGTGCAAATGAGATCAAGCAGTGGCTGCTGGATCTGCCGACTATCTTTCGCATGGACGTCGACGCGGATCCTGTGGCCCCGCAGCCAGATGGGGCTACGTCGCCGTCGACGAGCCGCGGTGAAGCGACCCACCCATCGCCCGTATTGCTCGCGCAGCGGTGCGAGCTGGCCGTGACTGCACACAGGCTGATCATGAAGGTGTACATTCCGTTTCTGCGACCGTCCTATGGCCACGGCAACTCGACGTCGTATTACCAAGCTACTGTTGGCACGTTTACCGCGGCGCATGCCATCATTCGCTCGCTGCGGGCCCTCTGTTCGATGTGGAAGCAGCGACCGGATCTGCGTGGACGGCGACCGATGCCCGCGCTATTCGGCTTTTACTCCTTTAGTCGGGCGCTGTTTGATGCGGCCGTTGCCTGTGCGCACAACGTGATCAAGGACCCCAATAGCGTCTGGGTGCACACTGCCTTTGAAGACGTCAGTTATGCGCTCGAAGTGCTGCGCGATCCGATGCTCAACACAGGGCGCGGCCCGGTGCGTGGAGGGGTCGAGGGCGGTGTGTACGAGGCCATTCAGATTGTCGAGCTACTGCAGCGCAAGGCCGAGGCTGCGCGCGCTGGGGGCGGCACGGATACGGCCACGGCGGGGACGAAGCGGAAGCACAATGAGATCGAGGCGGACGTGGAACAGCTACGGCACGGGTTCCGGCTGCCGTTTGTCAGCATGCCCGTCGTGTCGGCCAACGCGTCGACGGATGCAGCGGTGCCGGTGCCGCCGTTCGCCAGTGTCACGCGACCTTCGACGGCGTCCTCGACCCTGCCTCCAGACCATCCACCACCGACGACGACGTGCGGCAGTCCTGCGGAAGAGCAAGTCAAGCGGCCTTCGTCGGCGGTGTCCAAGTACGGCTCGGACGCACCCAAGTCTAAGGAGAAGCACGCCAAGAAGCTGCCGTACCCGCAGACAGGCATCCGCGTGCGCACGGGCAAGGAACCGTCGCCGTTTAGCAAGTTGTGCAAGCCATCGCCGCCTGCGGCCGCTGGGGCGGACGGGTCGGCCGCGCCATCGCCAAAGGTGCGCCAGGTGCCATCGATGGCGCCGAGTCCGGCGATGGAGTACCCGCCGCCGCCGACGCCGTTTGTGCCTACACAGGGGATGGGTCTGCACCACGCGTCTGTGCCGCCCAAGTTGGATGGCGGTGCGACGGTCGACTTTTTGATGCCGTTTGGGGCGGGGGAGGAGGCGCCGCCAGCGCCGAGCAACATGGAGATGCCCTCGCGACGGTACCCACCGGAGATGAACCAACAGGAGATGACGAACGGCCAGGCGATGCCCAAGGTGTCGGTCGCGTTTGAGCGGCCGCACAGCGGGTCGTTTGCGGGGTCGAGTCCGGCGTCGTATGCTGCGTCGAGCGGGAGCTACTCGAGTCTAAACTCGCCGTATCCGACGGGAGGCGCGTTCTCGGGGACACCAACGCACGAGCCCCAGCCGCCGCCGCCACCGGGGTCAGGGACGTTTGAGATGCCGCCGACGCAGGGGTATTATGCGTACGATCCATCGGCGCCGCCGCATCCGATGGCGCTCGTCGGGCACGGTGCTGCAGGGGAGGAGATGGCGTACCCGATGCAGGAGCAAGCGAGCAACGGGCTGTTTGCGTATGCGCACGACAAGCATGCGGGGCTGTATGCGGCAGAGCAGCGGCACGTGTCGTCGGCGCCGTCTGCACCCTCGCCATTTCCAGACCCACACGCGCAAGCAAGCCATGTGCCTGCATGGCCCGCCCACGCAGAGGAGGGGGGGTTTTGGCGGTCGTATGATCCGTTTGCGACGGCGTGAACGGGGTATGCCTGTGTGTGTTATTTCTTTTTTTCCAGTGTACGCGCTACATGATTCATGCGTCGCCCTTGGGGTGTTTTCGATGTCGTCTGCTTGCATTCGCCCACTAAAAACGATGATTCCTTTCATTCTTTTTTTGCATATCGTATCCCACCGGTTCATTCTACTAGTGTCTTTGACCACCCCTGTTGATTTCACGCTGCTATGTGGATGTGTCGCATTGTAAGTATACGCGTACGGGCCCACTGGGGGTCTATGTTTCTCTTTTCGAACGCGCGCGCGCGGATACCTTTGTGTTGGTGTCGACGATCATGATTTTCCGCCTCGTGTGTTTGACGTTTGCTGTACTGTAGCTATTACAGGGTTAGGCTTTCTTTGTTTCTCACCGGAACTTTTTTGACTATAGAAAATTTGATTTATGCCTCAAATGACGTGGTGCCAGTGGGTGTGGTGCTGTGTGCTGCAAAGGGACTAGCGTCGCGCGCGTGAGCTCATCGCAGGAAGGGGGTGTGGGAAGGATGGCCCTATCGAGGCGTCCCCCATTCGAACACATCCTGGATCATCGGGATCCATCGAGGGCGCTCCCGCCAATCACACACATGTAATGGCAGCTGTGTCAGATGCCCGACATGTTCGGTCCCTTGAAGCGAAGAGACGGTCACGGGGTGGGTGCCTCTGACGAACGGGTTGACGCTGGTCGCCCGACTCGGATGCCATGCGCTGCGCCGGCATGCTGGGCTCGGCCCGGGGTCCATGCGACAACGAGTCGGCTGCGAGGCGCTCACGACGCGGGGGGAGGGAAGGGGCTGTCAATGAGCTGGGGCCCACAAGCAGGGGCGCCGCGCGACCGCGTCCCGGGCCAACGCCCGTCCACGACGGCCCCCGACTCGGCGCGGCCAGTCGTCGCCCGTGCGTACGTGGCGCGGGGGGGCATGCCACCGGCAGCGGGCCGAAACAGGACGCGCACGCGCGGTGCCGATATGAACACCACAGGGGCCCCATATGTGGTGGACGCACCTTCGAACCGGGGGCAATAACGCCCCGGTGGGAGAGTCGGTCCGCGCTCGCGTCTGAGACGGGCGTCCCGCCCATGTGTGGAGAAAAAAAAAAAAGAAAAGGTGGAATGAACGGCGTCTGCCAGCGTCGGGGTCACCGCTGGCGCGATCATCGGCATCAAATGGCATCGTAAAAAAGGCCATCAGGAGGGGCTTCTAGTTCAAACCCGACAGGGGCAGGCCATTACGTGGGGCCCTGCTGATGACAAAAAGGCTGCACGGGGCCGGTATGAACGCCAGGACAGCGCAGCGACGGCGGCAAGCAACTCGATGCGCCTGCGTCGACGAGGGGGAGGCTTCTCGCGCTGGGCAAGCAACGAGCCCCACTGCCGGTGCTTGGTTTCGGCTGCGCGCGCGCAATGCCGGATCGGGTAAGGACGCTTCTCCTGTCGACTCGGTCGCCCAACGGCATCGCGCTTCTAGCGTGCGCGTGTTCGAGCTCTGCCCGCTGGTTCGGGTTCGGATCGCGTCTGAATTTGTGATGGCACTGTGTCCGCGGACGTCATAAGGGGGTGCCAGGAAGCCTGCACTATCAGTGTGGGCTGGTACTAGCACACTCCTCACCGTGGCGGTGAGCTGTCTTCTAGTGCGTTCCGCTCGTTCGGAGCTTGGCACGGTGAGATGGGCGGGATGAACGGGCATAGAACGCCGCAGGTACTTGGTCATGCGATGGATGGCATGTCACATTGGAGGTGATCGAAGCGCATGGGATATGATATGCCATCATGAATGCGGCGATAGGATGAACTAGATCGTCCGTGGGTGGAATGACGTCTAAACAACGAGGCCAGCGTCATTTGACATGCGTGCGTGTGATGGTGCGCACGCATGCAAACGCATGGCGATCGCGAATGTGATGGATCGAAAAGCCTTGTGTACCTATTGACATCCATCATGATCCCTGTTTCTACCTTACGTGCCCCGTTCCTGAACGCTTTCTCGCAGTGTATATAGGTCGCTCTACTCGAGGCGTACGGTAGCCACTTTCGAACAGAGGAGAATTCTACCCTGTCCGTTTGTGATTCTGTGTGACCCCTCGCCAGTTGCGATTGACGGTGGTTACAAACCCGCAGCGATCTAGTACGGGGCTCACAGGCCGTGGCGACCAATGTCATGTTCCCGGATAAGTCCCCCAGTGACAGCGACTTCCGCGGGCCTGAACAGTCTCCGCTGCGTGCAGTGACTGCGGCCCGCGCAGATGACTCAAGTCCTGACGGACATTTGCCAAGACATACGACAGGGAGTGGTCCTGCGGAAGAGACGATACTAAGGTCTTCATCACGACCGAACTGCATCCTTGTTCAGGAGCAAAATAGTACCACCCTGGCCTCCATGAGAATAATTAGAATGCATACCAGAATCATTGACCAGGATCGTCGAGATAGTGTGTCTACAGATAATCTTATACGATTACGGAAGGTGCTGGCATGAGTCTTGAGTGCTTGCAAGCGTGAAGCCGATCGCTAGGCCGAATGACGAACTTGAGCGTTGTATGATTTGCTCCAGTGTGACATCAAACTTCGCAGCGTACCGCGGCGCAGCCTTTGGCTGAAGGAATATCAACTACCTACTCGAATGATTAAGATACCGGTGCAATATGCCAAGCCCCAACCTAATTTTACTGAACACTGCTTAAATACACCGCATTCCCACTGTGACTATAAAGGCTGGAGGAGCCAGAGTCGTCAGGACATAAGCAAGACCTAGAAACCGATACCTGCAGCAGTCTCACATACAAGATCATGGCACCTATCGGCACCTTGTGGGGGGTCCCCATCCAACGCCAGTCCAAAGTGGTACGTCATGGTCACCTGCCAGAGGGAACCGAACACTGACGTGACTATGAATCGCTTGTCCTGGCATAGATCCTCTCCGTCGCCGCTGTAGCAGGCCTCGAGCTTGACGTCCCACAGGTGGACTTCTTCGTGACTATCAAAACGCCCGAATACCTCAGTAAATTCCCCATGGGGAAGATCCCGGCATTCGAGGACAACAAGGGATTGAAGTTGTTCGAAGGCGCGGCCATTGCGCGCTACGGCAAGTCATAGATATGGCTCGTGACCATGTACCTGGCTAACCCACAACGCGAACTAGTGGCTTCCCATGCGCCCGAGTCTGGGCTGCTCGGCAAGGGCGCTAGCGAGGCCGCGCTCGTCGACCAGTGGGTCCATTTCGGAGAGGCCGAGATCGCCACGATCAGCTACGAGACTAAGGCGCTCGTCGCCGGATATCTCGGTCCTTACAGCAAAGAGGTGCGTGCTGTCGTCCCACAACTCGTCGCGTTCGCAGCCAATTGAATGTCAATTGTCGCAGATGCACGACATCAACCTTGGGAGGCAGGCGCGTGCGCTCAAGTTCCTCGACGAGCACCTCGCTGCAAGCAAATCTGGCTATCTGATCGCAGACCAGCTGACGCTCGCTGACATCGCGGTGGCTGCGGTCACACAACAGGCTGGCGAAATCACCTGTGGAGTTACGGAAAGGAAACAGTATCCGAACGTCTTTGCACACTACGCGAAGGTCATTGCACACCCGAAAGTGGGAGAAATGTTCGGGAAGGCTGAGTTTGTGGAGGAGAAGTTGACGTACCCAACCAAGATCACCATCTAACTGTGCTAGGCAGTGGATACCTGATTGTGTAGTTTGTGGTTGAGAAAGAAGGGTTGTGTGCAACCCTGCCGCGACGAGGTAGTTGTTAGCTGAAACAAGTACCACCATAAGCACATGCCAGCTTACATAAAGCAGGAACTGCACGCTTGTCGCGACACTCCTCACCCCCCGGTCTGTAGACCCACAAAATACGACAAACCTGGACCCCTTCGGGTCCAGGAACATTGACCAGTGACTGAACTATTTGCACAAGCGACGTTCCCTCTCACGCTCACGCATTGCCGCAGCAAAGTTACCTACCCTGTTCACTTTCTACCCCGCAAACTGCTACTGAGAAACATTGACTGTGTACTTAAAGTTGCTTCATCCTTCAAGAGAGTGAAAACTCCCAGGTGGAGTAGCCAACTTGGAGTCAAGGCTTGGGCGACGGGAATCAGCGGAAGTGCTGACTGCGGCCGAGCGGTTCACCATTTTCTGTCATCTTCAAGGGAACAAGAACGTCTATCTGCCTCGTATACCCTTTCTGACGGGGTCGAATACCCCAGATCTGTCTCGCTACCCTTCATCGGGGAGAGCCGAAGAACCATGTCGACGACATCTACTCTCTCAGGTTATCTATTGGCGCAGAAGACACGTTTCCTCGACGAAAACGGAGATGGTTGGACGGTAGTTACAGGAAATGAAGCTGGAGGTACGTCATCCCCATGCATTCAAGTTACTTGATAAGTTGATTCCTTTGTGTGGTCCGTGCCCTTCCTCAGACCTGGATAGTCTTGCGAGCTCGATCGGCTTTGCATGGCTTCTATCTCAAACTACAGATACAAAGGCGATCGCTTTGATTACTACTGCCCGCGAAGACTTCGTGCTGAGACCGGAGAACTTGCATGCGCTGCAATTAGTGGGCATCCGAGAAGACCTGCAAGAGCTTCTCTGTCCGGAAGACTCGCCCAAACCAAGCCTATGGACCAAATTTGCTTTGGTAGACCACAACAGTCTTCATCCTAGCAACGCTCTTGCGGACGCTCGGGTGACGGCGATAATTGATCACCACGAAGACGAAGGAAAGTATCACGACACGGCCTCACCTAGAATAGTTGAACCAGCTGGGAGTTGTGCATCCCTTGTCACGACAGTCATCATGTCATACCCAACGCTTCAGATACCCGCAGAACTGGCTGTTCTTTTGCTCAGTGCAATCGTAGTCGACACCCATGGTCTGCGGAAGGGCGGCAAGGCCATCGATGTGGACTATCAGGCGTCTGCGTGGCTTTTTCCCCATGCTAGCGTCCTTTCTTCCAAAGACCTCGTTCAGCACACTGAGGACGGCCCAAGGCGTGTTTCTGAACACCCATGGATCCAATCTCTCTCGACAACACTAGATGCTAAGAAAACTGCAGTATCCCATCTCGGTACCCGGGATTTGCTCCGTCGAGATTACAAAGAATACGACTTGAATCTCTCCTCGTCCATTTGCTGCAAGCGCACGAAGGCTGGCTTGGCTACCGTTCCTCTGTCCCTTTCCTCCTTCTTCTCGCCATCGCCCACGTCCGTGGTTGTGGCCACCGAGGCGTGGATGAAGGAACGCGGCCTCTCGGTCCTCGGTGTGCTTACCGCGTACAAGAGCAAGCGTGATAAATCAAAGAGGGTGTTCATGTGGGTGGTGGACAAGAACGTGTGTGGGCCCAAGCTTCCGCAGGTCTTTTTCAATGGGTTCGAGGGGAGCGAGGTTCTTCGGGCTAAAAGGGCCAGTTTCAAACGTTATGGTTTTGATAACCAGGTGACAAAGGACGGGAGCGATGAAGATGAGATTGAGCGAGAGCCTATTGACGACGAAGAGTCTGTTGGAGGGCAGGAGACATCGCCGTTCGGTGTAAGCTTCGTCGCTCGGGTTTATCGGCAGAAAGACTCGACAGTCACTCGCAAGCAGGTTGCTCCGATTTTGAGGAGGGTGTTAGAGGGTTGAAGAGCTCGTTGACAGTAGTTATCGTGTTGTAGAAATGCCATGAGAATGATGTCTCTTGTCGGTTTCAATTGGTCGCGGAACGCTGCGGGTAAGAATTCCGAAGCCGGCCTAAGCTCGTTACCTCCCACTATCATGGCTGCCCCACCATCACCACAGGCGATACTCAGTCTCTACAGTTCCACGCTTCGTGCGGCAAAATCATTCAGCTCCTACAACTTCCGCAACTACTTCGTGCGGAGGACAAAGGAGAACTTTCGCGGCATGCAGGTGCGCCTCGACGGTCCTTGGCTAGCGGGGCGATGGTACTGAGTGTTTCGCAGGCCGAGAGAGACCCAGCCAAGCTTTCGCTGGCGTACAACGAAGCCGCTAAGGAGCTGGAGGTAATTCGCCGAAGTGCTGTCATCAACCAGTTGTACGGTGGCTGGCGGCTCGCAGTGGAAGAGCAGAACGAGGCCCGGGAGAGAGCGGACACCTGAGTGGAAGCACGAGAAATATCTAGCTGTTACGATATGGGGTAGAGAATAACACCTCTATCCACCCCATGTTACAAGCGACGGTCACTTTCTAGCGTCTCCCGCAATGTTCTGTGCATCCTTCCACTCGGCCTCGGCAACTTTGAGACGGTCCTGGAATTCCCTTCGTTCCTTGTCAAACTGTTGGTCCCGTTTGTTTTGTAGCTCCTCGGCCGTCGGGTCGCTCTGCTGCTTCGGTCCCCAGCAGTATGCACAGACGGCCGCGATGGTGAACGCTTGAGCAGCGACCCGCATGCGCATCCAATAGTTGAGCGAACGCGATTCACGCCGTCTTAGTTTGATCACGGCCATGGTGAACGCTCCGACCGTTGCGAACGTGCCTGGGGGGAGAGAACATTCAGCAGCGTCACAGAACTAAGGGCTACTAGGGACTCACCAATGGGGACGAGGGGCTCCTCCCAAAACTTTCGGAGGGCCCTCTCACCATAACTTTCGGTCGAGCGACGAAGGCTCGGGGTGTGCGGTGTTGCCAATGGAGTCGTGGACATCGTCAAGTCGAAATGAGCCGGGCCTCGGGAGCCATCGGTCCGTTGGGTTAGGTTTAGGCTGAACTCGGACAGCAACACTCATCATCATCCACCAGTACACGAACAAATTTCTGTGACACGCCTCGATTCCATGACTTCTGGGTCGCGTTCTAGACTTGGCCGATGCAGGACTGGAACACGCGCTGTATCTTTTGCAGCCGAGGCTGCTGAGTCCGGACTCGAAACAGTCTAGACGTGAGTGATCATCGGGCCAAACGCTTTGATACTATGCTTGAGCTGCAGTTGTTTGCCATTTGATGTCCATAGCCGCGTCAACATCTGTGACATTAGTTGTCAAGTCGATCATTGTCTGGTCCACATCCCACTTGCCATGCATGGATTCTATTTAACGCGGGTCCCTTGAGCCATAATTTCATCTCTCTGATTCGTGACAGACTTCTTCACTCCAGGCTTGCCATTGAGTCCTCAGGATGCTCGCTGTCCTTGGTCTCGCCCCTCTCATCACTACGTTCTCGTCACCTCAGCTTGCTCCACTTTCTCTATCGTACAAACGTGCCAGAGTTACTGCGGTCCTCTCTAATACTACTAATTCACACGTTGGTCAGGCCACACTGTCCAACCGTCCTCCGGTTGCCATTCCCCATGCACAAGGACTTTGGCCCATAACCGATTCCTACCAACCTTCCTCTTCGGCACCACTGCCTCCAGATATTAGCAGAGAGACACAGGAAAATGGTACTGTAAATGGAGACACATCTCACCCTCCTGCCGCCGTTGGCTCCATTGCGACCGGACACCCATCTACCACCAGCTTCCCTGTATCTGGACCGTTTGATCTCCTGGATTGTATCCAAACGGGGGGGTTCGGAACCGCCTATGCAGCAAAAGATCGGAGCACTGGCCGCATCTTGTGCCTCAAAATTTTCGAGTTTTTGCAGCACCCAGATACACTCAGATCCGTCCGCACGGAGCTCAGGGCATTCAGGCGCATGGTAAATTCAGACGGAGGAAAGAAGGGCAGGTCATTTATCATGGAACTGGGTAGATCCATACAACATGGTCAGACTGTCTTTTTTGCCATGGTGAGTCTTGAGGTGTCTCGCATAACTTCGCCCAACTTAATATTAAGTGTTAGGAACTGATGACCACCGATCTTTGTTCCTATTTCGTTACCGAGCCAGAGAGGTGCAAATTGCATGCCCGTCGATGGACAGCGCAGATTGTCCGTGATTTGTGACTCATCTCCGATTCCAGTCTGACCTGTAGCAGGCACTCGCTATCGATTCTCTACACGAGATGGGAATTATTCATCGCGATGTCAAACCTGAAAACATTCTCATCGATCCCCGCGAGAACGTCCGAATCATCGACTTTGGATTCTCCTTTATGGGCCACTTCGGCATCCCCCTTCATTCGGGGCTTGGGTACACGGTGGAGTACGTGGGCACAATGTCCTATATGGCCCCGGAAGTATTGCAAATCAAGCGGACACCGGCACATCGGAGGCAAGGTTATGGCCCGGCAATTGACTGGTGGGCGGTCGGGTGTATCCTTTTTGAGTTGGAGTCATGGGATCACCAGGTACGGCACTATGATATAAAGTTTAGGACCCTTTTTCCTTATTCACCGGACGTGCCCCATCCTGCAGCTGCTTTTCGACACTCAAGAGGATCTGATCACATATACTGATTGGACGAAGACAACATGTCTGCTTGAAGCAGTATACCCAAGGTTCGGTGACCTCGAACCTGTTGTGGTGAACCTAATAGAGGGGGTGAATTTCTTTTCCGTTCTCGAATGCAACTCCTCAGGCATCTGACTCGGATTTACTAGCTTTTAAATGTTCGACCTACACACCGTTATTGCATGCGGGACTTGGAAAAACATGCCTATTTTTTGCGTCAAGACGGGTGCGTTTTGCGGAACATAATGACAAGGAGTGATGGCTGATTTCCCGATAAGCACGAGTGAGTTCGAGAATGCCGCTGCCCGAGGTACGCGCAATTCGTCTGATTTGGTCAACATGCATTTTCTGACACAGATTGTCCCTTTAGCTCTGGAGAGACCTATCAGGTCTGGGCTCGTACCGCGGTTCGAGGACTCTGAGTCGATTGAAGTTGTT
Source organism: Tylopilus vinaceipallidus (assembly GCA_038089215.1). Classification (NCBI taxonomy): domain Eukaryota; kingdom Fungi; phylum Basidiomycota; class Agaricomycetes; order Boletales; family Boletaceae; genus Tylopilus; species Tylopilus vinaceipallidus. The sequence goes on from JBBPKK010000195.1 coordinate 12,640, forward strand.
GAGGCGGCAAAAATGAAGTCGAAATATGATTGGGTGAATGAGAGCTGGTCACGTTGGTAGAGTGTTAAAAATACTATGGGTGCCGGAGGTGGTCGCGTGCTCTCCGTTCCATTCTTTCGTGCAATCAATCGGACAAGTTGCCAACCACATGGATGACATTGCCCCCGCGCGGGCTGTCATGACCTATGCAGGACACTACCATATTGTTCTACGTGTTATTGTTATGTTGTTCCTGGTCAGCGTGCTCGCATGCAAATGAAGCTTCTCGAAGCAACTGACGGAACTTGATGAAGTCGCCGCCTATAAGCGATGGTGAATTGCTAAGGTACGCCCCGCGTATCGGGAAATTTGAACACTCCTCAATCAAGACTTGTCGACGAAGCTGTGCACCTATAATACGAAGAACATACTGTAGTTCGGAACCTTCAAGATGCCGCGTTGGCAGTCCCCGCTCAGATACTTTTGTCTCGTTGATACTAGCGTCCTCTGCGCCTGAGCGCTCCTTGGCGGCGTCCGTTCTCTCTCGGTGCGTCCTCATGTCTGTGGGTCCCTAACAAGGTTTTCACGCCGGCTCATGAATATGTTTGGACCAAAAAAAAAAAACTTACAGTTCTTACGCGAAGGGTGCTATACGCGATCTCGCTGCCTGCCAGTGGCATTCGTTTGCTTTTTCTTTGCCCCATCCACTTTTTCAGTTGTAACACCGGGCACTCCACGCCGTTGATCTGACGCGTCGTCTCTGTCAAGCGTAGTCGGCATCCAGAGACGAATAGGATGGGTAACTCGGACGCGCCCCATCCTCCGCGTGCGCGGAACAAGGCATCGGATTTCTCTGAACTCTTTCGTTCTGGCCATGGGTCTCGGCATTCCTCCCGGACAGGTGCTGGGACCGGGCCTAACCCATCCTCGGCCCCTTCATTAGGGGAAAAATCTGCAGGGACGAAAGCTGCCAGCCGGCGGTCGATGCTCCCTTTCTTGGGTCGCAAAAAGGCTGCAGAACAGACTGCAGTGCCTCCGATGCCGACGTCGAGAAAGTCGGTGGGCAACACGTCTTACCCTATCACACCGGTGAACACTGTTCGTCGCTCATTTGGGAATGGGTGAGTGTCAGCCTATTTCACTTTATGGGGGTGTCGTACCTGGCGGAGCTTTGACTGCAGTCTGGAATGATACTCGATATGCTCTAGCCTGCTCCAGAGACGGGGGCTTATTGCGCGTATCCCTCATTTAAGCTATATAAATTGACGCCTTGCTTGCCAGACATGCGGTACTCATGATCACCCCCGCTTCGCACAGTCCCACAGAGCCTCCTCCCCTCCCTACCAAACTTCCATCAGCCATGGATGTGCACTCTTCGACACTCGGGTCCAAGCTCGCGGCCCATTTCACTCCTTTACGGTCACCTAAAAGTTCCAAGGCTTCTCCTGCGATACAAAAGCCAGCTGCGCCTGTCCCTCCTGTACCATCTCCGTCCGCTCTCTCGCCACCTGTTCTTGAGAGACGAGCGCCCTCCATCGAATCCCAGCATTCAAGCACGCAGAGTCGTTCGACTACCCCACGACCGCTGCGAGGACCTTATTCGCCCACTGTGGAGAATGGGGATGAAGAGGACTTTTCTGATCTATTTACCCTTCCTGATCCGCTCAAGAAGCCGCAGCATCCTCCAATGAGCTCTTCATCTACGTCGGTACATATATATCATGGGGACTCTCCGAAGAAGAGCGGCGAACTCACCCCGGCAACTCCAGTCACGCCGTTGGGCCCACCCCTTCAGTTTCCGATACCCCCATTGACAGTTGGACCCCCTCGGCCGATTGGAATCCCTCGTTATTCAAGTGAGCTGTCATCGTTGTCATCGCAGGGCTCAAGAAGCCCTTCCAAACTCCCGTCGCCTGTCGTAGTAGACGCTGGCGGCGGCCGAACACACTATGCCGACTGTCCCTCTCCCCAGGATGAACGAAAAGGTGGCCGCCATCGCTCCACCAGCATTTCCGGGAGCGATACGGACACGTCCAGAGCCAACGACTCGACATACCCCAGCTTCAAACTCGCACCCGTGAAGCCTTCGAGCATGAAGACCAAGGCGTCAGCGTCTAGCACAGCAAAAGCGTCATGCGGGCCACCACCCTCACTTCCGTTACCCTCCCCGCCACTTTCTGCCAATACCGGTGGCTTAGGTCCCCGTTCGGCTCCCAATGGCTCACCCAATCGTGTGGCGTTTCCCCGTCCCCGAGCTAATACGTTATCTGTCACCTCCAACCTTGTTGTTCCCGTCCATGTGGCTCCGAAGTCCAACCATTCGTCACCTACGCGGTCCAACAGGGTGAACTCTAACGTTGCGCCTGACGCGACTGTCGACGAACTGCGAGTGTCACTTTCCCATCAACTCCGCAAGAACGCGCAACTTCAGGAATACATCGTCACCATCACCAAACGTTACGAAGATGACCGTATGGCAATGACGAGAACGATCGAAAAACTGGAGCGCAACGTTCGAAAAAAGATGAGGGAGATTGAAGGGCTTCGGTGGCTCGTCATACACAACGGTGCAGTCAGTGACATTGACGCTGCTGCTAACCTCGCACGTGCTTCGTTCAGCACCCAGGAGGGTGATACATTTGATGGCGCGATTGGTTCGCCACCGTCGTTGCCGTCAAGTCCGGTGGTGCCTCCCCACTTGCCCAGAGCTTTGTCCCATCAGTCAGTGTCCGGACAGAAAGGTGCGGGTGTCACCGTGACTGCGGCAACCACATCCCCGGATGTCCGCTCCGATGCGTCGAGCTCGGTAGTATCATTCTCGACCTCGTCGGTATCGGAGGCCACTTCGTTGACGACGCCTTCCCTGTCGGTGATTCCCGAGCGGATGGACGGCATCTCACGCGCGGAGCGACAGAGACTAAAAGAGGAAAGACGCGCTTCCAAGGCTCTCCGCCGTATTTCGGCCGCATCAACCTTTGCGGTACTAGGCCCTGATCCTCAGACGCAGTCCCCGACTGCGGACGACGCCCTCGATCCCAACTTTGATCCCAAGCAGGGTATGGACGAAGTCTTGGAGAAACTGCAACCATTTCGACATACCTAAGACATCTATATTTACGGTGGGAAACGCTCCCTCTTAAAGTTGCTGTGCGGCGCTGTTGTTGATATCGTTGCTCTTGCAGTTCGTTTTGTTCGACTTCCGCTGTCAATCGTTTTCGGCCAACATGACTAGGTCATGGTTGGCATTGCATGGACTTTGGGCATTATCGCATCACATCATACCTCGTTACTAACCACTATAACCACACCCGGCAAGGCTTCGCGGGAACTCGAACCTCCGTGCCGTACTTCGTTCACTGTTCAAAAAGAGACTTGGTTTTCTCTTGTTCGTCAATCGCATTTTCAGCATTTTTCCACACGACGCATTCGCATCATTCGGTTCCGTAGCGTACTTCCATAAACCCAGCCATTTCTTCCTATTATGTGTATTTCTACATCAAAAACCAGGTTACCCTGCGATATATCCCTATCCTCATTCTCCTAGGTGCATACCAAACGCTCTTAATTAGACATATACATTCTGCCGTTTGGCTCTCCGCAGGCAACATCGTCGTGCCTGGTTGATCTTTTTCCTGATCGAGGTCAACTGCGGAGAACGTGAGATGTGGAGGGGAACCGCCACTAGAATGAAACCCGAATCGCTTCCGCAACGTTGAGCCCCGAGGAGCCATGCCCATAAACGGCCGCAAACGCCCTCAAGGAGGTGGCCTGAACGGGTAAACAGCACTGGAACTCGTTCTGTGATCCGATCGGAACTTGGGAAGGGTACTGCTCCAGGTTACCGCCTTTGCCAGCCCGTGGCATGATCAGAAACCTGTCCGCATCCATAAATCCCGGTATTAGGGGGCTGTATGACCACCATGATTTGGGGAAGCCCGCTACCGAATACTCATATCAGCGCATGTTGGGCTGAGACGATCGAGAAGCGTCACTGCCCATATCATCGACACCTCACTCAGTCCCTAGGGTTGGTCTTGTTGGGGCTGCGGGACGCACGCATGCACGCGCGCGCGAACTCTGATGGCAGTTGGATGAACCATCCGTTGGCAGATTCTGTGACCGAAGAAGCACGCTGCATCATCTCAATTTCGCACCCGGCCAGACCTCCGACGGATGCGCGTTCTACGCCCACATGGGTGCCCGCATACCTAGGGCACCGCCTCGATCGTTTCCGTCATTGCACACACACAAAAAGCACAGTCCGGGGCATCGCCATGGCGATAGGGCGGACCAGAGCTCGGAATATCGGCCCATCAATATGTCGCCGTGCGCCCAGGCGGTCAAAGAGCGTCAGCGGCTGCATTCGAATGAGGCTTCTCGGACTTGGAAAGGCGCTTGGGGGCGCAATCCGTTCACTTCGGCGCTCTCGGTCGATTATGATTCATGAATGAAGTGACGGTATCAAACGTGAATGAAATGCAACCACAGGAGAACGGACCTAGCTGTAGAATGGCACCACATGGTCCGCCTCCACACTAGGAATCATGGTAGAACAGACACTGTAACTTGGTGACGACACTGGCCTACTGGATGGCGTTGTGCTGCGCGTTCGTTCCGAGACTGCGATCACAGGAGGTGCAGGTGTCAAAAAAGGAAATGTCCAGGGACGTTCCCGCGCTGAGTTCGCGCCATCCTAGCGAACACGTTTGTAAAAAAAAAAAAAAAAAGACATGCCTCGGTGCTACGATGTTGATTTGAATGCAAAGTGAATTGGCATTGATGCAACAACCGCAAGGGCCCTACAGGGGACTGCTATCAGATTTTAATAGACGGGGCGTATAGCCACTTGACAAGTACTGTGATCTACGATGTCGCCCTGCACTCGAAGCAGCAGCTGGGAGGGAACTTAGACGTGTGCCTGTGGTATGGTGTTGGTTTGAACGCGAAGTGAGACGCATGAGTGAGCGGGCTGCTACTGGATCTTTGCAGATGGACGACGTCACTTCACACTCGAGGCAGCAACTGGGAGGGAGTTTAAACTTGTGCCTCAGAGGTACAGTGTTGGACTAGCCATGATATGAGATGACCCATCAGTGGAAGGGAATACATATTTTGGCGGCCTAGGCGCATTCCCACATAGTAGAGCAGCTAGTGTCAGGAACGCGATACGGCCACATCCTGGAGATGTTGATGCTATTGGGACGCCAAAACTAACCTTAACGTCGGCTCATGTATGCATTTTGTGCGGAACTGGCAGGCTGCACGAGCCTGGATAGGGATAAAGCTGAAGAGAACGAAAGTGGCGTTTGAAGGATGGCTATCACAGGGCCTGCGAGAGTTTTCTGTCTCAGAGAGGAAATGTGCTTGCGCCCGATGATGCAACCATCATCAGGGATGCTTCGGACGCTCCACACCTCAAGTTGACGAGCGCTGCGACGACTTTACCCGTCGTCCTGCCGTCATTATCCCGGGCCGTAGAGCAGATTGATGATACTGAGCTGTTACGGGAGTGGGGTCCTTCTCGGCTGCAGTGAAACAGTAGCGCCGAAGGGCATGCGGATGCATGATCCTATGCTGTCAATCAGACAGAGGATCAGTGAAATGATTGAACGCCCAACATGCTGGAGGCCAACCGGTCACATTTTTGCCCACGAGTGTGCCGGTGAAGTTCGGAAACCAGTGCATAGTATAAACTTACGTAATGATATTGCCGTAATACGATATGACATCAAATGCAAGGCTCAGTGTCGTCAATGGAAAAGGGTAGATACCTAGGTCCCCGCGACTCGTCGGCTCTAATTGTGTGCTAGTGATGGGTATGGCTGATAGCGTTTGTGGGCTCCTGTCACCTGGATACAAGACTATACTCTACCATAATATCCGAAGCCATCGCAAGGGTGATTTGCTTGTATCCTCATGTGCGAACCATGCGCCAAGTGCGGGATCTCGTGGTGTACCACATGCACAAACCGGGGAAAGGATGTTGCGAGCGGCGCCGGCGATTACGGTCACTTGGGCCCGGGGGTGATGCTTGTGCTGCAGATCCAGAGACGCAACACTGAACGGGTCTCAACATACACCATCATTGCTCGCATTTGGCTCGGATCGCTGACAGTGGCGGCGCCGGTGCCTGGGCTTTCTGTTTGCTAAACTAGGTTGCCCGTATGCAGCGCGTGATCGCTCGTACAAGCGGTTGCTAGTGGTTTGATCAATTCACACGCTTTGATCCAGCCAACGGGGTCTCTTCCCCACCCGTCTCAGCATCGGGGGGGGACGGCGGAACACACAAGGCATGTCTGATCGCGAGGGATCCCACTGCTTAGGGCGCTGGTACATGGTTCGTTCCACCACGCACATGCAGGCGTAAGTGATCATCATTTTTCCCGTTAGGAAGTGCGAGATCGGGGCACCTGCCGCCCACGGACAGTTCGGCACCATGGATACATGATGCGCGCTATCCGTTTTTGCACCAGTACGGTACATTGAAGAAACACACAAGCTCGAATGGGTATGTCAAAACCGGTCAGATGCGGTCGATTGTGTACTTCACGGATCGGGAAGCCGGAGATAACAGGGTCAAGACAGTGGGGCTCTGGGCACACGAATGCAGAGGACTCGACTCGATGGCGGGGAGGGTGCTCATTGACCTGGCGCAACGACCCAAAAATGTTTAGACTGTATCTTCTTACGGGAAAGCGTTATTGGCGCCGTACCGGCACCCCGCGAGATACCGCCACAACACATCGTGTTCGGGTTTCGAAAGGCTGTACATGCGAGGCTGGGAAGTAGGGAAACTTTTGATGGGGTCGGCTTCCGTGATGGCCACCTGCCAGTGTTGCCAGGTATGTTAATATATACTGATCCACCTCGTAATCGGTCTCACAAGCACTTCTTTTCCTCGCTCGGGCTCTTACTTTATTTTTCTGCCCTGTTGCTTCTCTTATCAGGCTTGTTTTCGTCATTTCCTGCTCCCCTCTAGCTTCTTTCGTCGGCCGCAATCGTTCCTGGCTAGTTCGGCACGATGCTCTCCAGCTTCATTCGACGGAATGGCAAACGCAAAGGCGGCAAGGCAAACGATTCCCGCGGTCACCAGCAGTCGCCATCGACCTCGTCCAATGGATCCCCTCCCTTAGTATTCGACATTAAGGAGGAATCTCCGCCCCGACCGATCACGCAGAACTCACCCTTGGTGGAACTCAACCTCTTTGATTTGAATGAAGGATGGTTCCCCAAAGAGTTGCTGCGAAGCAGGAGCGCCTCTCCCGTGTCGCCTTCCTCTCGTGCGCAGAACGACCACCAGAATGAATCTGCGCGAGAGTCTAGCGCACGCGCGTCTCACCAAGGCTGCTCTCACTACTCAAGGAGTGTTTCCAATGTAGGTGTATATCCTAATCATGAGCTCAGGATATCTAATTTGACCCCCTTATTCAAAGGACGTCCCCTTTCGCAAGAAGTCCATACCTGCACCGATTTTGATTCCAGGGGCAGGCCTTCTTATGCCCAACGTTCAGATAGGGCGTTCGGCTATTCCCACCGGAGCTCCCCCACCTGAAGTATCTCAGCCAGATGGCAATCCTGCTACTCTGAGCCCACCTTCACCTTCGACATCGGAAAATCTTTCATCAGTCTCTGGGACTACTCTTGCACGTGCCTTGATCGGCTCCTCGTTTGCGTTACCAGCATGTGAACGCCGTGGCTCGCGACGCCGGAGCGGGATTGTACGTCAGGATTCTGCCACACTGCCTCGTGGCGATGTCCTCTTCCTATCCAACTTAGACGGACCATCATCGATCCCTCCAGTGCCTCCAGTACCCGAAAGGCTGGTCAATGTGCCATCAATCAGCCCCCCTCTTGGCTCTGGGGCGAGTACAGAGTCGGAGTATCCGCTGTCAGATGCTTGTACCACATCTCCCGACATGGTGATCGGTTCTGTGAATCCACGGCGAGTGTTCCGTGTGCAGGAAACGCCCTCCCCCACAACTTCCTCATCAACCAAGACCTCGCCTTCAACTATTCCTGATTCGACACCCCAGCGGCGAGCAAATCCTGTCCCGGTACGCTCACCAACCGTCAAGAATGGCATCTTCGATGGTCCAAAAACTGCAGTGGAGACATCATTGCACCACGGAACGCCATTTTCGATGAACTTGGAGGGCCACAGTTTGGACGACTTCGATTTTGTGACGCCTGAACCCCTGGTTGTGATTGCATCTCCAGACTCAGACTCGGGTGGTTCATATGTCGCACCACTTCCAAAACGGTGTGGCACAATCCTCCGGAAACGTAGGACTGGCGGATTAATCCTCAACCGTGAGATAGATTCTTATCTCACAATAACTAAGACTAAGAGCTTTTTTGCAGCTTCGGACAAATCGTTGGCAGAAAGATACGAAGGCTACCCAATATCAGCAGTGATATCAGAACATGACTATGGCGAGCTGCTCAACTACGATCTCACCGTCAGCCCCGAGTCAAGCTCTTCATCGCATGGCCCATCAAGCGCATCAGCGGGATACCAGACGTTTCCGGAGACCCCGGTGGTTTTCTCACCCCTTGGGTCGCCTGGGTATACTTTCCACGCGAGGTCTGACGGTCAGCTGCGTAAACGACCACCGAGTCCGAAACTTTCGCGACTGTTTTCTAGCGCGAGGGTGGTGAGGAGACCGGCGGACAGTAATGATGGCTTGGATGCTGCCGCGTTGCGCAGATCCCAGTCGTCTTCGCTACCTAGACCAAAGCCTCTTTCACCGAAAAAGGCCGAGTCAAGTCTATGCACTGTGGTACAGGAAAACGAAGAGGTGGGAAACGCCGGCGAAGCGACATCGCCAGAGACAAGCCCGGTGGAAGCACCTGATTCCTTGAAATTCCAAATGACTGTTCGTCGTCATCCACTCGCTCACATATCATCATCGAGCTCCTGTTTGCCTGAAGAGGAGGCCCTTCAAGCACTTGCAAAACACTCGTCTCTGTTTTTGCCCTCCATTTTCGTAGGTGGTGACCCCTCGCCAAACCAAACGACGCCTGGGATGGACCTGTCCGTCCAATTTGCAGTTTCTATTCCACTTCCCGATTCGACTGACGTATCTCCTTCGGGTTCACCCGTATCGTCTGCTGGCGTATCGGCACCTTCCCCCTTCACGAGTCCGCCTCATTCACCTTTTCCTTCATCGGTCACGGCTATTAGCCAGTCCCATCTTTTAAGATCCTCACTGTCTGCCCCCTCCCCATACCCGGGGGAATCATCATTTCTACCCTCCCCGCTTTCGTCAGCCTCACTCGATGTATCACCTTCACGATCACCCTCTCCAGCACCAGTCGTCTCCGGTGTGTATGATGACCTAGTGTCTCATTTTCCTAGTCCATCTTATGTTCCGCCTCCCCCCTACCAAGAAAGAACATCACACCATCCCGGCATCAATCTTTCTTCCTCCCTATTACGAACACCTCCCATCGACTCTGGTTATCAGCGTGGTCGGCAGGCGTCCAATTCCTCTGTGGTATCCGGTTCTAGAACTCGTGGGAGGGCACGTCCACCTCTCCCCATAGGACCACGCAGACCGAGCGGGCCCGCCTGCACGTTCGTTCCTGGCGTACATGACCGAAATGGCTCCATATCTTCTGTGGGTAGCTCCGCTGGCAGCGCAAGCTCGCTGTGGAACAAACTACAATCTGCGGCTTCGAAACCCTCTCCCAAGTTCCAAACGCCACCGCCAAAATGGCGTGGACTAACGTTGGAGGCGGCTCATTGGACATTCACGTCTGCGCAACTCCAGGAGATAGTTTCCCATGCCATCCAGCAGTCCTCGGAAGGTTCGTCCCTCCGATTGCTGACGCTTGAAACCCTGGAAGGAGAGATCACGGACGAAGTGAATTGTCTGGAACTGCAGCATACCGACGTCAAGGCGCAATACAAGGGGCTTGTGCGCAAACGATGGATACTCATGGGCGCATTGGCAGGCCACATAGAAGGCGTGGACATGTGCGACATCCAGACAGCCGCGCGCACGATGGAGGAGCTCACAGAGGTGCTTTTGGCGCTCGACCATCTCGCGGCGAGGATGCACGAGATCGCACTGCAGCTAGCGCAGCTCAAAAGCTTGCGCGACGTTCACAATGCCAGCGCGCTCGCGATGGTGGTGAGGAAAATCAACGGTTTATTCGTGAAACAGATGGCAGAAAAGGAACGGTTGCGGGATCAGGTAGGCGCACTCGCGACGGAACGTGACGAAGCCTGGAAACACGCGGAGAACATCGCCCATGATTATGACACACTAAACGAGCGTGTGTTGGATGTCGGCGTACATAAAGATGCTCCTGTCTGTGCCCCTGTCGACGTGCAGTCTGCGGCGAGCAGCAGACGTTCAACGCGTATCATGGCCGTGCGCAAGTCAAGCGTCCGTCTATCCCAGGCGGGCTTGCGGTCTCGCAGCAAGCTTCGACCCCGTCGCTCTTCTGGCACTGCACCGCGGCCGGCGTCTCTCAATTTGGAAAATATCCCACCCATCCCAAGTTTGCTCGCGAACGCAAACCCGCTGACGGGTTCCACGCTTGACACAGGTACGGTGCCTGTTTAAAAAAGTCTCGAGTGCACTCACGCTTACTCTGTTCATCAGGCATATCGCTCGGTTCGGTGTATAGCTTTAACTCCGGAACTGAGGCGTGGGAGCTCGCAGAGGCGCAGCGCGAGGTGTACGGGATGCTTGGTTTGAGTGTTCCGCCCAGCCAGGCGTCCTCAAGACGCCGGACTGTGTCGGACGCCGATGACCCCAAAGTGCCCCCGATCAGCTCTCGACCGGTATCTGAGTCGCTCGGTGCGCGCGTTCGGTCCTGGGAATATCGGCGTAGGCGAACCAAGAGCGTCATCTTTGACAACGTCAGCACCGCTTTCCTTTCAGCGCTTTGTTCGGAAACTCATCCGAATCGTTGTATAGTGCTGTTCCGGAATACATCCCCTCGCGATCGCTCAACCTGGACGCACCATCACCCTTTTATGATTATTTCGCCATAATTTATTCTTCGTTGGCACCTTTTTCTTCATACTTTCCTCGTTCTTCAGACAGGTATCAATTTTTTGGAATGCACCAATCGCACATCTTTTCTGTGGTCTAAACTCCTATGCAGTGCTGTCGTTCGTTTATGTACCTCTGCAATGTGGCTGCTCGTCTAGACCTACATACTTGCATTATATTCCACCACTTGAATACCCTTCGTGTCATTGATGATCTTAGTTTGGTTGAAGAACAAGGACAGGGGAAATGGACTGCTCTTTGCTTCAGACAGCATTTCTCGGGACCCGTCCCCGATCCTAAGGATCGCAACGAGTCGCAGCACCATCCTGATAGTCTTGAGCCATCAAATAGTGTCATCTGGCCGATTCATTCTGTGTGTGTGGCATAGTACTGACTCACTAACTGTCCGGGTAGCGGGCCCGCACCACCACATGAAACCGTGGTCCCACTGATGCACACAACGCAACGCACCGGGTACACATCTTCGACCCCGGCCGAGCCGTTTCAAACTTTGCTGTCATTCACTCGCTGTCACAGTTTCAGTCGAAATGATTGGCAGACCGTTGGTGCCTTGAATGTCTGTCACACTAAAACAGGTGCTGTTCGCGCCCAGGCGCCCGCTGTACCACTACGTCATTTATGATTTCAACCCGCCCCTGTGTGCTGACGGCCAGTGGCAGCTGACGGCAATGTAAGATCGTTTCGGGCCTGACTTGCCAAGACCATGACTGCTGCGGCACCCACCCCGCCGACCTGTTTCAGTCGACATGATCGCCCGATCGTTGTCGACGTCTAAATCGCCCGACGCCAATCGCGCCCGCCAGGCGGTCCACGGTCTGCCTCGTGGTGTTTCAGCCGCGCGCATGATGATGGCCCACGCTGTTGCGTCACGGTCCGGACTCGGACGACGTCATATCGATGGGCGGGTGATGATCCAGACTCGGACGACGTCATATCAGTCGGCGGGTGATGCATGTCTCAGCGTGCGCTGCATCGACTGGCATATCTATTTGTTGGGTCCGTGCCCTTCCGTTGGTTGCGGGTCATATGAAATTAGGGATGGCTAGACGCGGTGTGTACGGAACCTCATTGAACTCATCAAGGAGGCCATCAGTTGAGTGGCCCCCCAAATACCATAAATGGCTGTCCAAGTGGCGGCACACCGAGCCACTCTTGCATATGTCAACGTGCCAGGTGACACTCTGCGTTGTACGCTCCTAGTTCAGTGAGCTAAAATCGGAAGAAGACATGGACCCGATGCCTTACGAACACAGAATTCCTGTTCCAGCATCGGCAATATGGCCATATGCACCCGCTGGGGGGGAAACACCAAATGGAAGGCGGGTGTCCATGTAAAAATTGTCCTCACCCGCTCGGCTATAGGTTGACGTGTATCAGTCGCTCTTGAGTGATGTATCAGTGTTGTTGGCATTGAGCCGACGTATATATGCGTCATAGCACGCAGCTCGTCCCACTGTCTCGACTCCCATCACATCTGCTCGATTAGTCACGATCACATCGCTCGCAGCCTCAATGATGACGTCATAGCACAACTGCGGTCAGATCAGAGTCAATACAGGGCATAGCGGTCACCGCGGATACCACCATGCAACGTACTGCGCATCAGCAACTCCTGTTGAATGGCTTCACGATGATCAATCTGTATATCCGCTTTCGTGTTTTTCGTGTGATCATGTTCGTGTGGCAGCTTGCAACCAGTTCCGCCTGGGGATAGCGTAATCATATCACGGGGGATAAACCACCCGGAGAGCAGGAGCGCTATCTCGTTCACAAGCCAACAGCTCCCCGTTGGATCATTGATGGCAGAGCACTGACACGGAATGGTCCTTGGGGATGTTCCTAGGCCCTCTTACGCAAAGTTGACGGCGCATCGAAGGAGCGTATCTGTCGGGAAAAAAGCGCGAAAAAAAAGGCCTGGCCAAATGTAAAACAGCTCGCCCATTCCCGCCGAACGGCGAACACGTGCATTGGGTGCGCATCTGCGTCTTAGGGCCTCTTCAGTCACCATGTTTCTGACTGTAGTCATCCAAATTTGAAGGAGAGATCGCAGGGCAGGTAGGTAGGAACGTCTCGAAACGACGCACGGTTGTTGCATGCAGTCGGACGGGGCCTTGGAACTCGACATCGTTATCCACCAAGATGTTGAACGTCAGAAGCCAGCTAGCAAGAAGAACAATTTGCACTGGCCAACTTTGTCCTTGCACCTTCTGCGTCATCTGGGGAGCCCATACAGCGTACGAGGGAATATAAATCGTATAGTACTTGTCGAAACATCGAAATGCCAACAACATGGATAAAAAGAAAGGATATAAAGAAGGAAACCAGGACGACAGCAACGAGACGTTGAGCCGCTCCTCAAGGAAAAGAAGAAATAACCATAAAGAAAGGGAAGCGTCGTCTAATGTCTCGCCCGCTTCCGCCGGAGGATAAACTGGTGCGTCGGACTCGTGTCTTCGTCTTCGTCCAAACTCAGGCTCTCTCGCTCGTCCCCACCACCCTCGGCCTCAGCGTCGGGGTCATCGTCGTTGCCTCCCTCGTCGTCCCGCGAGCGTTTCAGCGAGGACCGCACAGCCGACGTCGAAGTCAACGGTCGCGCGCGGGGCGTTGCCATCAGTAACCCCTCCTCGTTCGCTCGGACCCCGGGCCGACTGTGAGGCGTCTCCTGCGTCCCGTCCCGGTCCCGGTCCGCATCCGCATCCGCATCCCTCTCCTCATCACCGTCCTCCTCCTCATCCCGGTCACGTGGCTCCTCCATCTCGACATCACTCCGCTCATGCTCCTCATCATGCTCAGACGGCGTCGGGGGTCGACGCACAACCGGTCCCGGTCGCGATCGCACCGTCGGCCCCGGCCTCGCCTGAGTCTGCCGCACCGGCACCTCCTCTCCCACCCCCTCTCCGTCCCCTTCCAATTCGTTCCCCCTCGCCGCTTCCCCCTCCGGCCCACTCTCCTCGTCGCTCGTCCCGACGACGCCCCCTTTGGCTCGCCGACCCCTCCCACCAGCACCTGCTGGCACGTCAGCACAATCCCAGTCAAAAGGGCCGTCGCCGTCACGGACCTTTATGCATGATTGACACCAACTTCTTTTCGTACGCCCTCAGCGGCTCCCACGTCTTGGCCGTCGGCTTCACCTCGATCTTGGCATCGCTCACCAACTGATCCAGATGCGCCTTTCTACCACGCCCCGACACGCATCAGCACACGCACATCACCAAGTCATAACGACTTACATGGCTAATGCGTCCCGGCTCTCCACCCCCTTGAGCAGCGGCACCAGTGCCCGGAAAAACGACACTGCCGTCCCCAGCCGCTTCTTGTGCTTCTTGTCCATCCCCGACACCCGCTGGACGGCCTCTTGCAACAGCACCTTGTGTGTCCGCACCACGTACTGGCTGTCCAACCGCCGCACGACTGCTAGCTGGGCGCCGCGAATCACGAAGCTCGTCGCTAGCTGCTTGGCCAGCATCACGGTCCGTTCTTCCTTCTTGACCACGCCGTCCATCACGAGCGAAAACGACTGCCATGCTGTCAGACGCGCACCAGCACGACACATGACAAGACATACCTCCAACAGCGCCCCCTTGATCACCTCAACGACCGTGTCGCCATGGTCGCTGTACATGCCCTCTTCCCGCAGCACGTCGAGGATCACTTTGGTGCAGAGATCAAACGACGGCCCTAGACGTCCATAGTTGGCAAGCAACACATTGCTGTGCTGGACCTGTACTGCACCCGCGCGGATCGCACGCAAAAAGGTCGAGATCGTTGCCATGAACTGGTACTCTTGCTCGAGCATTGCGCGCGTCGGGGCTTGACCTGAGCGGCACAACGTGATTCAGTGTCCCACGTGAGCACCAGACAGTGTCACGACGCACCTGGCTCGACAGGCGAGTCGACCCTCACCTTGGGGGCACCCTTGCCCTTGCCCTTGCCGCCCTTAGCCGTCGATACAGGTTCCTCTTCGGAGCTCTCGTCATGCTCGCTCTCAGATTCTTCTTCTTGATCGCGACTCCCGTCTTCGAGCACCTCAGCGTACTGCTCGATTGCAGATTGGATAAACTCGGCGGAGCGCCGTTGTACCTCCTCCGCCAGTTGGAGCGTGAGCGGCTCCGTTGGCAACGGATCACCGCGTGCGGACGTTGCCTGGCTTGGGCAGAACAAGATGTGCAAGTTCATGAGGTTTTGGAATGCCTAGACAAGTGGACTCATCATTAGCACGTTACACGCGATGACGCTGGGACTTGCCGCTCGTTTGACGACTTGAGCCGTGTTTGACTGTTCTCCGACAACGTAATCGACGAGCTTTTCGATCAACGAATCACGTTGCTCCCGCAATGTCGTTCGGAACGCGTCGCTGTCAGGCGACGCGTCTTTGACGTCAGGCAAGTTGCGTGCCTTCCAGATGATGTGTAGCCCGAGCAGATGCAGGCCCTGCTCGACCATCTGCCACAGAGTTCGTTGGTTCCCACTCGCTACACCGAGATAGTGACTCACCCGTTCCTCTTCCTTGTATCCCAAACGGCCCCTTTCGACGAGCGCTGATATAATGTCCCAAGCACTGCTCTGCTTCCCACCTTCGTCTTCTTCCATCCAGCCACATATATCCCGCGAGCCCGCCAACGCGCATATACGGGCACAGATGGCACCCAGCGCGAGCACCTCGTCCTCCGAAAACGTTGCCACCTCGATCTCTTCGCGCCCCGCCACAGCATCACGCAGTTGGGTTGCCAGCTCGTCTTCGAGCTCGAGAATCTTGGTGCTGTTGGTGTTGGTGAGCGACGTGGCAGCCATAAAATGCCGAATGGCCGAGACAGCCTGGATGAGCACGGTCTGCGATGCGTGAGAGAGGAACTGCTTCGAGACGTCGTCCCAAAGACTCGCGTAGGCCTAATACAACATCGACACGCAGCCATCAACACACAGAATCACGACGCACGTTCATCATCCGCATCTCGAGGTAGAGGTCGAGATTCATGAGAGGCGGAATGAGCAACACCTCGGAGATGCGGTTTTCGTCCGTTTGGTACTTGATAAACAACCTCGGGAGCCCCCTGATCAGCGCGCGGGTCAGATCTGACAGGACCGTCTCTTCTTCGCCCTGTGAACAAGACACCATTTGAGTGCCACCGCGTCACGAGCGGCGCAAGGGCACACCTTCTTTGCGGCTGTGGACACCAGTTTGGTGCGGCGCAAGGACGCCACGAGTACCTCAAGTAACACCGTTTCCTCCACCTCCGACAACCGCCACGCAGGATCCACCGTGCTTCTTGCCGCATCTACGAGCGAATCGGGCCCATCCATGTCCTCGTCGCGCCCAGCTGAGTGGTCAAGCAGCAGGACATCTAGGATGCACTCCCAATCGTTGACAGCTTCGACCTCGTCCCACAGCGCCTCGACAGCGAGCATGATCCGTCCTCGGGGGTCGACCCCGCTCGACGATGGGAGGTACGTGCGCCGACTGGGCCCGCTCTCGCCCGCCTCGCTCTCCTCCTCGCCTGTTTCCGACGTACGGTCGAGCGCCTTGCTCCACTTGACGAGCAGCATCACCAGAGCCTTGACGCCCACCCGCGCCTTGACTTGCTCACTCTTGTTCCGCCCTGGCATCGCCGCGATCCGCTCCTCTGCCGCCTCCTGCCACATACCGGCGACAAAGGGCGACACGGCCTTGCGTACGCGCGCCTCGGCGTCGAAGAGCAAGAGACACATGCGCTCGCGCTCCTCGTCTTCGAGGAGCGCACTGCCATCGATGGCGCTCAAGACACCTATCACGGCAGCGCGCACGCTCAATTCGGTATCGCCACCGGCCATCTCGAGTAACCGAGGTTTGAAGCGTTCGGTAAAGTGAGTGAGTGAGCTCACGTACTCGGATTGCGCGTACACGCCAGCGAGTGCACAGACTGCTTCGAGACGGACGGGCGTACTCGAGTCTGAGAGGACCCAGCCGACGTACCGGAGATATGACCCGTCGAGAAAGTGGGCAGGGTAGTGCGTAAACCATGCTCCCATGGCCTTGACGCACTCGGCACGGATGTTGGGATCCAGGTCGCGATACCTATGGACAAACACACTAGAAAACGCGTCGATACAAGAGATGGGATAAAGAGAAGGGTGCACACCCGTCTACGATTTCCTTGAGGTACTCTGCAAGGATCGTGCGTCGTTTTCGAACTTCGGCCGCCTTGCCATCCAGGTCCTTTTCGCGCACGGCGGTTGATTTGTTACCGGCTTTCCGCTTCCTCTCGCCTTCGCGCTGGCGGCCGACAATCTCGGCTTCCTTTTGGACGGCTGCGGCTACCTGGCACAAGGCAGTCTCTACTTCGAGGGCCACGACGGTGGCCGTATGTCGGAAAGAACGTATTTGGGAGGAGGACATGGCGATGACCCAGGTTTGTAGCGTGGTAATCAGATCGGTGGTGTAAAGCGAGCCGAGCTCGGCCGCCGATAACACGAGGCGTTCGATGAGCTCCGACAGGGACGAACGAAAGCGTTTGAAAGCAGGTAGCTTGGAGGTGAGGGGGTATATAGGGGAGTTTTCCTGGTGGAAGATGAGTGGGGTCGGGAGCGTGTGGTGAGCGCAGTACCTGTTTGAGCCCTTCGGTGAAGTTGTCGAGTGCATCTACAACGCCGTCGTAGTCGATGACTTGGTCAGCGTCGAGCGAGTCATTGGAACCACATGCGCGCAAGATGCAGTTGATCAGTTCTGCTTGAGTGGCAGCTTCATTTTGTGAAAGTGAGTGGAGAAAGTCCTCTGCAGTAGATTGAAGCGCGGCCGAGGGGTTCAGCAGGGTATCTTTGGTCAAGGTGAGACGGCATGGACGTGCACGGCATGATCAACATACTGAAGAGCGGATTATCTGCCGCAATCTTGGTGTCGGTAGCGACCTTGCCTGGATCAAAGTGGCCGTTTGCGGCCTTTGCCTTAGCGCGCCGTGGCTTTGACTTGGGAGGCTTGGACAGGGCGGTGGTGGATTTGGCGGTGCGCGGTTTCTTGGCTGGGCCTTTTGGTTTGCGGGTGGGTGCGGCGCGTTTCTTGGACTTGGATGCGGCGAAATCCTGCTCGCCGCGATCGTCCTCTGCATCTGCGTCGTCATGGGGGTCGAGGGGATCGTCTCTGTCGGAGAGCTCAGTGAGGCCGTCGTCATCGTCGGGATGTGTGGGCTTGTTCGGGGACTGGCTGGCTGTCTGTGGATGAGGGGAGGAGGAAAGAAGCGTGTGTGAGCACGCACTGGATGCAAACGGTTTTGTCTGTTTTCTGTCGCGTTGGGAGCGGCGAGGCCCAGCGTCCGCCATGAGAGGGGAATTCAACGAACGCGTCAATCACGCGTCTCCCTTTTTTCTCACCCCTCTACATAATTCCATATTTGGTTACTTAACCCCCTCTCCTTCGATGCCGACGGCCTTGTCCTTTCGGCCGACGAACAAGGTGCTCACCACTGCAACCCGTCCTCTTCTTGCAGTGATTGGTCTCAGGCTTGTTCGTATTCCTCCCGCTGTTTCATGCCGAGAACTGTAAAGTCGCTTGTCGAACAATTCCGCCTCATTCCCCCCATTTGCATAACCTTGCCACTGGGGCAGAATGAGGTCAAGTTTTGCCAGGTACATGCAGGTCGCTGCTCATCCTTGGAGGATTGACGCGCCGCTACAAGGTGTGTGACAGTGATCCTTCCGGGGACCAGGTTCAGGCTGTAGGTACCTTTGGGTGAAGGGGTTGAGGGTCAATGGACGAAGAGGTCATGTACCTGCAAGACCTCCTCCGCCTAGGATTCGCAAACACCGAATGTGTAAATCTGGCGAACAACCCTTTTATCGTGGGTAATTCTGTTGCTTGCAGCCAATCACGGAACCGTTTGAACAGGTGAAACGTTACGTGACTTGTGCCTCATTGACGCCGGGACGGAATTGAAGTTGCGTCGCAATGTTTCAAGGTTTTCGCCGAGTACCATAAAGGGCAATCGAACTTGCCGTGACATCACTCGCAGTTGTGGTCGAATTTCCGGCCCACTTGCGACTTACAGTAATCGAGAGCCCAGCACATCACGTCGACAGGAACAGGTTAGCGCGTATCTTGACATCCCCATCTTGGACTCTAGTTTTCCGATTCTCGCTGGATTAATCAACACCAGTTCGTCGAAAGGTTGGAACATTTATTTTTTCGAAGTCGGTGTAGCGCTAAAGTGACATATCTAGGGCCGATATTACCGTGGCTGCGAAGCCTGGATGGGCTCAATACGCGTGATCATGCATATCGGCTCTCAATATCCGGCGGTGTCACCACTGCCAACGTTCTACTGGGTTCAGATAACACAGCCGGTTCGGTTTCTTCTAGTCCATGTTGCTTGAACCCCCAATAACACTTTCCGTGAACAACTGACGCATTTGCGTTAAACAGCACGCCCGCTGTTGCTCTATTCGCGACCTCTGCTCGGTATAAATAGGAAGCTTACTGAGGCCCCGAGTTCGCTCCTCGCATTTTGGCCGAATACGGTATAGATGTCGTAATGAAAGCACCTATGACATGTCGATCATCTGCTTCTCTCCTCGGGATTGATGTGTCCTTAGGTCGACCACCCCGTTCTAAACTTTCAATACTTGCTTTTCGAAGCTCAATAAGCGTACTACTATGGCCTATCTACCGATATTGTACTCTCCTCTCTCACTTTTACTCCCGCCAAAGTTCTTGGTTTGGTCCACCACATTGGCTTTATTTGTGAAGGTATATGGAATTAAATCGGTCCACATATACGCTCCTGACCAGTAAATACAACATGCTAACCGATTTCCTGTATTAACTTACCATCCACAGGTATTGTCGTGTAGGATGGCCACCCTTGCCACTGGGAGCTACTCCTAGACAAGTCTGGATCGACGGTATTGTTCAGATCGATAACCATTACACCCTGGGGAGGAAGCCCATTCATTCTCACCCATTGCCGACTACCCCCAATTTCGACAAGGAAGCAAAGGTTGCCATTAAATACGAGGGATTCGCACCTTTGGAACCGAGCTGAGCAATGGCTGATACTATCATGTCTACTGACGTCAGTATTGTATATGAAGGGACTTAGCCTGAAGTTCCGGAAGTGTTTAGTGCCCGCGATGGTGAGCGAGGCGTGTGAAACAGCCAGATCGCATACTTTGGAGCACACACACATCCAGCACCTCATTAGACTTGGCAACTGTCGAGTCGCTTGACTTGCAGGGCGGCTCTATTTCGTAGGTTCTCTTTCCCATTTGATCGTGATAAATATTTAAATTGCACTCACACAGTCCTGGGTTGGTGTCCTATGGGTGGTCCCCGGGTCTGAAGGAGATCCACCCAGAGGTGTTGACCTACGACGGCACGGTGAGTGACCCTCTTTCGAGAAGCATCCCTGGTATCTTGGCAGGAAATGGGGTCATCATGTAAGCTACGCTGCATGGGTCTGCTTTTCTAACCTCGTTCTCTGCCATTTACTGAGTTGTGTGACATCTCCCCGCGCAGGCCGCCCTCGACAACGACGGTCGCACCTCCACATCAGAGGCAATTACGCCCGCGTCGATCAACGTGGAGGCACTGCTCAGAGTCACGCCAGACGCGTCGTCATCGGGAGACTTGGTTGCCACCCTCGGTGGCTCGATTCTGGACCGGGGCGCCCGGATCGTGGGGGCCACCTCTTCACGCAGACGATCGGTGGAGTGGCTCTGACCCTCTTGGTTGGCCTCGTGCTGTACGTTTTGGGTATCCTCACGCCGACAATGCGAGTCGTCGACCCGCTGGGCAGCGAAGTCCAACATCGAACACCTGGGTTGCACTGCCAAAGCGCGCGGGCGCAGTTTGGATCTCATAGATTGCATCTCGTGTATTACTGCAAAGAAACGTCTAGTTCTTGAAAGTGTTGCAATGAGCGTAGTCCAACCTGAACCTGACAGTGGGCGCGTTGCCGTTTCGGTCGTTATAGTCTTCCGCCACGTTGTCTTAGCCCAAGAATTCAGTACTCTGGGAAGAGTAATCACAGAATAACCTCCAGCGTGGGTGGAGAACATCCACCCGTGCTCGTCCCGAGGGGGACACGGGCGTGTCATTAGGCGCGGTGACCCCCCCAGAGCGGCGATCCAATATACCAAATACACAAACTACTGGGCCTATAATCATCTCCATGCATGGGGAGCCACTATAAGTTTCAGCCCAAGTGGCTTGGGTCGAGCCGTTTTTTGCGTCTGTAGAACAGTCCCGTTTGTGGTGCAGCGGCTTGACCCCACTTCGTCGTTGCGTTCACAGTGCGTCGTCGACGCACGTGGCTCCGGGATGCCCTGCGTCTTCGTGGCGAGTGTTGCTGTTCATAGGTCTGGCTGGTTTTCCGACGCGAAATGCGGGCCTGTGTGCAATTGAAAGCACGTCCGTTCTCTGGGGAGATTGCTGCCCAAGATCGCTCGTGGTAAAGCGCTGGGCGCAAGGTCACGGAGGGTGCTTACGAACGGCGGAAAGATCGAATGATCGGTGAATAAGAGCGGCGCGTCGTTGCGCATGTGGGGCCTTGCAGTGACAACGGCGCTGCTTTAGGCCTTTGTGTTCGTGGTTGTAGTGTCGACAGCAAGATTGGGGTTCTGGGGTGTCGCCTGCGTTGTATGTGCTTGGGCGGTCCCTGGTTTGTTGCATGGTGGCACCTCTCCGATAGTCCTTTGGAACTCCCGGGTGAGTTATATTCACCTTGCGCCCACGACGCCGTGGGCGATTTCGAGTCATGAAGGGCCTTTGGTTCCATCCGACTGCGCAGATCCCTCTCCCCGCCAACGTGCCCTGGCCAATGTCCTTCACTTACTAGGGCCCAGGAAACACCCTGTTATCAAGAACGATTAATGGAAAAGCCGTGTTTGTCGTACCCACTTTCGGTGTAGTGTTTTCCATCTGGTAGTCCCAGGAAGGCGGCGTTGAATCAATCTCAGCCTTATCGTGTCCCATAAAAGGCAAGCGGCCTTCCGGCTCGGTCCGGCCTCCGACGAAGCGTCTCAACTTGTTACAGTAAATAAACCGGTTCCACCACAACGCCGAACCTGAAGTCTCCACGGGCGTCATGAACAAACTTCCGGTCTACTCTCAGCTTGAGACAGCCGAGAGGCCGGTACGCAAGGCCCGCACTGGCAGGCACAGGTTAGCACGCGCCCTCATTCCTTGTGGTGTTGCTGTGGCGCTCTGGCTGTTATCTGCGTTTCGCCTTACATTCGTCGCCAAAGATTCTGTCCAGGTGCCCCTCCACGCTCAAGCGACACTTCAGAAATGCAGCACGCTCCACGTACAACCAGGCCCGCCTGCTGATTTCGCGCAGAGACTCCAGTCCGACCGTTTTGTTGATGGAACCCACGCAACATTGCTCAGAAACGCGTCGGTGTGGACTGGAGATTCTCAGCAATATGAACTCCACGGTGCAGATATCCTGTTGGACAAGGGTATGATAAAGTTTGTTGGACATGCTTCGGAAGAGAATTTGGCAAACTATGGGGATTTCCTCACTGTCGACGTAGGCGGGAGTTGGGTGACCCCAGGGTAAGCTCTTCTTCATTTGCCTCTCGACGTCGCCTTTATAATGCTTTCATATCACAGGATAGTTGACATGCATTCTCATCTCGGAGTTGACAGTGCGCCAGATCTTGCGGGATCGGCCGACACCAATTCTTTCAAAGGTTGGTTACATTTTCTTTTCAAGTCAAATGTACCATCAAACTGACGTCGTTAGGGCCAATATTACCTTGGCTCCGAAGCTTGGACGGACTTAATACACACGACGATTCATATCGGCTCTCGATATCTGGGGGTGTGACAACCGCCAATGTCCTACCAGGTTCAGCTAATGCAATCGGTTAAGCTTCTTCTAGCTTATTGGTTCGGAAAGGTTCTTACTCGGGTTATAGGAGGACAAGCATTTGTGATCAAACTACGTCCCACTCAAGAGCGATCGCCCTCCTCTATGTTACTTGAGCCTCCTTATACCATTAATGACACGCGGGTCGACCCCACCGCACCGCCACGCTGGAGGCAAATGAAGTAGGTGTATCTTGTGTCATGGTAGATATCTCTGTTGATGATTCTATAGACATGCTTGTGGTATGTCGAATGGTTGAAACGAAGTACTTTTCAAGTGTTGACGATTGGCATGCGACTTTCAGGAGAAAATCCGAGTATGTGTACATCCCAAATGAGGTGGAACTTCCGTCCTATCACTCCCTCATAGGTGGCGTATATGGAATTACTCGCATGGACAATATTTGGGCATTTCGCCAAGCGTACGGGCACGTGTACACGATTTGACAGATTTGTGACATTTTATCCATCAGTTATGACACCGCTCGCAAGATCAAAGAAAGCCAGGACTCCTATTGCACCAAGGCCTTGGCTGGCGAATGGGATGGCCTTGGCGATTTTCCGGAGGATCTTCAGTGGGAAGCTCTCGTCGACGTGCTTAGAGGTCGCGTTAAGGTATTGAGCACTGGTTAAGGTTCCTGGGTCCAGCTAAGCCTCTGTTCTTCTTAGGTTCATACTCACTGTTACGAAGCGGTCGATCTCGACGACTTTGTCCGAGTACGTTCGACGTTGGCCTGAACGCTGAACACAATTTAAGTCTTATATCAGCTTACAAACGAGTTCAAGTTCCCCCTCGCTGCTTTCCACCATGCACACGAGACTTATTTAGTTCCCGGAACTCTCAAGCAGGCTTACAGTATGATTTCCACTTCTTTTCTGCGCTCGGCTCACACGTTTCCAATAGACAGCACACCTGCGGTTGCTTTATTCGCAACCAATGCACGGTATAAGCGGGAAGCTTATCGCGGCTCTGAGTTTGCTCCGCGCATCTTGGCTGAGAATGGTATAGATGTCGTAATGAAGGTAGTGCACAGTGACCCTCTACTCCGTGACTCGAGATTGATCTGTCCTAGAGTGACCATCCTGTTTTAAACTCTCGATATTTGCTATATGAAGCTCAACAAGCCTACTATTACGGCCTTTCCGCTAACATTGCGCTCTCCTCCGTCACTTCCACACCTGCCAAAGTTCTTGGTTTGGACCACCGTATTGGTTCCATTCGTGAAGGTGTGGGGGCCGAACTGGTCTACGTGTCACCTGCTAATCGACTCAACTTGCGTAGGGTATGACGCCGGTAAGGGGGATGACGAACAAACCGACCCCCTGATATTAATATACTACCCGCAGATGTTGTTTTGTGGGATAGCCACCCATTGGCACTGGGAGCAACTCCTAAACAAGTCTGGATCGACGGCATCGCTCAAATTGATAGTCCTTATACCTCGGAGAAGCCCGTTAGTTTCCAGTCATTGCCAGCGACCCCTGACTTCGACAAGGAAGTGGAAGCTGCTATTGAATACCAAGGTCTCCCACCTTTGATACCCAACCAGGTAAAGAGCGATATCATCATGTTCACTAACGTTAGTCGCGTGTATGAGAGGGATTGGCCCAACATCCGAGAGCTGTTTACTGCTCGTGATGGTGAACGTGGAGTGGTCGTTGTGCGAAATGGCCAAATTGAGTGCACTGGATCATACCATGCTTGCCTCAAAGCTAGTCACTCCTTGGATCAGACTTTTGAGTCGTTCGACTTGCAGGGTGGTTCCATTTCGTATGTCACATTGTCTCCTGATCTTGTCCTACATCTAAATGCCTTTCTCTTAGTCCTGGTTTGATATCCTACGGATCACCTCTGGGTCTGGAAGAAATCCAAGCAGAGGAATCTACTCATGATGGCGCGGTGCTTGATCCCTTGTCAAGCACAATTCCAAGCCTCTTGTCTGGTAGTAAAATTGTGTTGGCCGTTGATGGTTTACAGTTCGCGGGTCGCGACACCCTGTAAGTTCAGTCGTCTAGATGATCATCTTTATGCCTAAGCAGCAGTGATTAGACTCGCTTACCGTGCAGGCGTGACGTCGGCGATCACACCCCCGACGTCCTACGGACTACTCGCCGGTATAAGCGTTGCATTTTCGACGGGAGCAGCACACGCATTAGAGGAAGGAGCTGTCATTCAGGACACGGCTGCTCTGCACGTCGCGATTAGTCATCGAGGCTCGTCCTTCCCCAGCGTGAGCAGTCAGATTGCTTCCCTGCGCCACCTGTTGCTGGACGCCGCGAGCGGAACTCAGTTTGACCGCGTTGCCAAGGTGATTCAAGTCTCTTGATCTTCTTTCGTCTGACTCTGAACACTGTCATAGGGGGAGATTCCGCTGGTCGTACAAGCGCAGAGCGCCGATATCATTGCATCATTGATTAAACTCAAGAAGGAGGTGGAGACCACGAAAGATGTTGAGCTCAAGTTGACAGTGGCTGGCGCCGCCGAGGCCCATTTACTAGCTGAACATCTCGGCGAGGCAAACGTCGGCGTGATTGTGACGCCATCCCGGCCGTTCCCTCTGACATGGGAGGCAAAGAGAATGTATGTTTCCGGTCTATTCGACCCCTCGCCAAACTGACGACGCGTCTCCAAGCCTTCCCGGTCCACCATTGACCCGGGACAGTGCAATCACCACCCTGCTTGCGCACGGGGTCAAGGTCGGGATTGGTATCCTCGAACAATGGAGCGCCCGCAGCACACGCTTTGACGTTGCATGGGTCAGTTTTTTTTTTCCCCTTTTCTTTGTCGTCGGAGGTTCATCCTTTCTCCTGTAGGCTGCCCTCGAAAGCGACGGTCGCATCTCCAAATCCGAGGCGATCGCGCTTGCGTCGACCAATTTAGAGGACCTACTTGGGGTTACCCCGGAAGCGTCGTCGTCGGGAGACCTAATCGCCACCGTCGGTGGCTCGATCCTCGATCCCGAAGCCCGGGTTGTGGGTGTGATTTCTTCGCGTAGGCGATCGGTAGAATGGCTCTGAATATGTAGATTGTATACGAGCATGCTGGATGTCGGGTTCGCCTTGCCCCACCACACCGAGTCGTGTGTCAATGAATCAAGTTGTCAACTATCTTGCGATGCGATTTCGGAGGGTAGCCAAGGCGCCGCGTGACTCATCTCTCGGATTCTGCACGCTACCCATCTTTCTCTACACATTTCCCTTCTCTTTCTGTCACGTTGCCTTTCAGCGATCTCTGAAGAAAGTACGTGCAGAGAACAAGAGGCAGTGCGCGAACACGGTGCATCATGTACCCAGGAGAGAGCTCAGCGCTCAGCCGGTTTCGCAGCTGATCGGTAAAGCAGAATACCAACCCTGTTCTATTTTTTCATCCATGTCCTGGGTGCTGTCTTGCTAGAAGCCGAGCCGCTCAGTCGGCATTGCCACTGCAGTGAGCGGTGGCAGTTTCGTGTGCTGTTCAACAGGGGGCGAGGATTGTAAGGGTGCACAACGTGACGACAATGAAACCTGTCGTCGCACTCGCATCTGCGATTTGGTGCCGGTAGGGTAGAGCGGGAGATTTTGACTTTTTTTATTTACAAGAACGATTTTTATCAATTCGCAAAGGCACATGTATGTACTGTAATTGTAAAGCTCGCCCCGGGTCAGCGTCTTAGATAATCCGGTATATAAATTAAATCAAGCAGTTCGTTCCAGTTCCGAGGAATGTGTAATGAATACTAATAGCCCACAGCGCGTGTGCTAGGGAACCTCGCCTACTTTGTACCATACAGCACACAGATGTGAAGATAGAGTGGGGAAGGCCGACGGGCGGTTGGCGGTCAGATAACGACACCGGCTGGGGGATCTGGTATACAGTGGCGGGGTTCCTCGTCGAAATCCGCGATCTTTGCTTTATTTTTCTCTACATCAGGCCGGTTGCGGGGGTCGAGTCTGCGCAGTCGTCGGAGGCAAGTGCCCGCGCTAAGTGTGGACGGTTTCCCTCTGTGGATTGACGTGCTCGGCGCTCCTCGTGTGGGGGCTGGCGTACTTGGTCGGCTTTCCAGGTATTCTGAAGCGGCAGTATGGCGGTGTCGTTGCCGACGTTTGGGTTAGCCATATGGGCCCAACGCAGAGCGGGGAACGCGTCTACGGCGAAATCGGGCCGAGCTGTGGGTCAGTCATGTGGAGGAAGATGGTTTTCTAGGCCGGTCACGCGTGACCCTCCTAGAATTTAGTCCGTGGATGAGTCAGCGAGGTGGGCAGCTTCTTTCTTTCTTGCCACCTCGCCGCTCCCTTTGCAGCGCCAGCCCCTACGCTCCTAGCGTTGATCCGTCTTTCCTTTTCGCATCTCACCATCCCTTTCTGTTGCTTCACTCCACACATTCCTTTTCTCCTGTTTCTACCCTTCCATGGCCGATCAACACCCTCCACCAAATCTACCTGATTTCGTGGTGGACCGATACCAGGAAGAGCGCCAGACTCTCCTAGATGCCGGCCTGGACTTGCAGCAAGCCATCAACATACTCCGCCAGCAATGGATCTCCCAAGCCAACTGGGCTCGAGTGGATCAGATTCAGCGCCAGCTTGAAACCGAGGCAAAGGAGGCCACAGCCCAGGAGTGTGAGCAAGAGCGCCAAACCCAGTGCGAAGAGGAAGAGGCCCTCATCCTCTGGGAAGAGTGCAAGAAGAACAAAGTGAAGTTCGCCCCCATCCCTGACTGCCCAGTCCTGTCAGCTCCTCTAGTGCTACCTAGCCTTGTTGCCATCTGCAAGCTCAAGAACCACCAATTCTGTGAACTCTGGTATTTCACAAATGAAGGCCTTAATGATGCAGAGAAGTCAATTTCCTATGCAGCCAATGACAACTTGCTCACAATTGTCCCTTCTCCAGATGGCTCCCATTCTTTTGTCTCCTCTGCCTTTGCTCATGACAAATCCAATGTCATGCAAGATGAGAACTTATCCTTCAAGCAATTTGGGCAGGCTTTCCTGCACATGGTATCTGCCATGTCCTAGAACAGCTGGCAACCTGACCATGTCAACATGCATGTCAATTTCTGGTCCTCTATTGAATGCCATGCTTGGTGTTATTCCTGCTCAGAGTCACAACAGTGTGCTCTTCTCTTCTACCAGGGCCAGCAGTGCAGATTCTGGCATTCCACCATTGGTGGCCCCCAGGCTTTCAACTGTTATGACTAGCCCGGGTAGGGATAGAAGTAGCCCTTGGTTGGGGGTCAAGGGGTCGAGACAATATGAGAACACAAGGGGATTCCTTGTGGGCTAAGTTTTAACGATACTAGCGACGGGCTAGGTCGAGTCAAGGGTTCTGAGGACTGGCTGGCACTTAACCATGGCCAGGAGACGTCAAGAGGAATGTATTCCACAAGGGAATCAAAGGTACAATGCAAAGTATTACAAGGGAGACAAGGAAGAACAAGTCTAAGGAGTATCTGCAGTATTGAAGGGTTTATATATTTGAGGGGACTGCTTTAGGGTAAGTGTGAGAAGTGGAGGAAGTGTTACATTTTCTCCGTCTACTCTTCTTTCCTTTCTTCCCTTTACGCTTATATGTACATCTATTTGTCCTAGGGCTCATTCTCCTCCTCCTCAAAGCCCTATGGTATACACTTATCCAGGTTCTTGGTCTTGTGCTCTCGC
>JBBPKK010000196.1:0-40970 GCA_038089215.1 Tylopilus vinaceipallidus
GTCTCTGGAGCATGAATATTTGAATATTTTAAGAATACTATTTTCACTACATTTGACTCTCTAACACTATGTGGAAATATTGTGTTGCTGTTGAGATATCTGTCAATTAGTTGGTGTGCACTATTACTTTTTTTTGAGCCACCATACATGGCCACTGCCGCACTTAGATAAGCATGCTGTGCTGTATTAACGGACGACAGTTTCGTGAGGATGAGCCATAAAAGGGCTTGCACGTGGGATAAGCGAAATAAGCGGAAATAGGCGAGAACATGCGAGAAACGCCATTGAAACAGGCGAAAAAGGCGAAAAAAGCGAAGATGGCGAGCTATCCCATCGTACTCGAAAAACGCGAGATTGTCGAAAGAGGCGTCGACAATCGGGTGGAGGACATCACACATCGTCGAAAGGTCTGGCAGGTCACGCTCAGTCACAAGTCGGCTGGTAATATTTTAGATATCCCATACTCCCTCCTAACCCATAGCTTTTTTGGATTTCCTGACTCGGTTTGCAGTAATTTCACATACTTATCCCATATCCCATACCCCATACCCATTTTTGAGGGTGATAACCCATACGTTTAAGTTTAATACTACTGAATTAGGAAATTTGTGTTATATAATACACTCAAAAAATGAATTTTCACACAGCCTAACATAGCAACGACGACCCAAGCTGATGTGTGTCCCGAATCGAAGTAAAGGTTGCTTTAACTACCGGAACAACGCGAAAGCCTGGATGACCGCTACTATTTATCAAGACTGGCTATTAGATTGGGATGAGAAGCTTCGATGTGAAGGCAGAAACATTTCCAGGACAACTTTTCTGGTCAGGTCATTCCTGATACCCTTGCCAATATCCGTGTCGAGGATTTTGAGCCGAATCTTACCGCACATGTATAGCCCAACAATCAGGGCATCATCCGTCGCTTCAAGGCTTGCTATCGAACAGAGTTTATCAATCGTTCTATTGACTTGTATAAGGCGGGCATTTCACCCACTCATGTCTATGATATTAATCAGCTCGAAGCCACGCATCTCGCTGATGAAGCATGGAAATTCTGAGGTGGACACTACAATGATCCGAAATTGCTGGTAGAAAGCCAGCATTTTATCAGAGTCCATGTCCAATCCCAACCCCATACCCATTCAACCAGTCATCCCGATTTTGTCTCTTGTCTACATTGCTCATTCCGAGTCTCAAATCAGCAATCCTATCGAGCTTGCTGAGAATGCTGTCAAGTCGGCATTGGATGACCTTGAAAAAATAGGTGTTATTCAGCGTGCAAACCGAATGGACATTGCTGAACTTCTCAACCCAGCTGTCAAGGCAAGTCAAGTATATGAGGCCACTGACCAGGCCATTTATGAGGTGGTAATGGAGGCACGAAAGGTACAGGAAGAGTTTGAGTCAGCGGCGGGTGAAGGAGACAACAGGCTCGATGGACCTCTTACACCAACTCCAACAGACACTGAAGCCCTCCAGGCCTCACTTTTGTTGCAAAGATTCTTGATGAATGTTGACAATCCTGTCGTGCGTAAGCTGGAGCCAATGTTGGGTTCGTTTGGGAGGATGACACGCACCGCCGTGATGCAGGACATGAAGGATACTACGTTACATCGTTACATTCCTCCAGAGGGGTAGCTACATGTTGTGTATTACACGCTACTCTTCGCTACTACCGTACAAAAGGAAAATTGTTTCGTTTTTCTCATTTGAAGTCGTATCCCATACTCCCTCTTATCCCACACCCTTATGGTCAATCCCGATGGTTATGGGATAAGAGGGAGTCGACTGTAGATAAATAGAATATGACCAGTACACCATCACCTCACTTTCCGTAATAGTGCTACATGACGTCTACTATCTATAATATATATGGATTACAAATATCCTGGATCCAGTGTCTAAGTACCATCGCAAATGTGTCTGCAAAGGTCCCCATTGTATTTTGAAGAATACATCGCAGCCATAGGCTTGTTGTAGCCGTGCGCTCCACCTCATTTACAAAGTATTGAGGTGGATGTGTTCCTGAAGGGTCGATCTTGATGCCGATGTCCATTCTAGAAAACACGCAAAGCGACGACTTTGCTCCACCATCCCTTGTTTCGCGCAAAACGAGATCCGTCCAGGTTTGTGTCACAAACTCATAGAACTCTTTCTTCCCTGTGCATCGAATGGGGTCCGAACCGGATTGTGGATTGACGAGCAAACTTCGTATAGATTCCATCTTCAAAGGCTTTTCCGCACGTTCAACGATGCGACTTATTGATCCATATCCACTCAGATGTCATAGACATAACTCTAAGGGGGAATGCATACCTTATTTCCTCCAGTGTCAAGAACGCATTTGTGGGCGTTCCACACCATTTCCCGTTCAACGTCTTATAGCTGTGCATGACACCCAGGATCTTGCCACCAATAAGAAATGTCCTCCATTCTCCAATCTGTGCCAGACTCGGGACATACTCCTGAGACAACCAGATGGCATTCTTGCTCGTATGCTTGTTGAGAAAATCCCATGTTATATGGCGTCCATCAGCGCTCGGTAACACAACGTGTTCACCACAGTCACTATGGCTGCGCTTTAGCACTGTTCCATGGGGAATCGTCTGTCCGTCCACTAGCATCGTCGTTTCTGGCATATATGTGCCTCTCATCTTGGCGATCGTTTGAAGGTGGCAACTTGTAGGCCACTTTTTTGCACATTTACGGATGTGGTTTAATGGTGGCCAGAACAATGTCTGACATGCCAGGTGGTTGACATGTTTCTCGTACAGTGTGAACATTTCATCATCAAGGCCATAGTAGCCTTTCTCTCCCCTATCGAAAATAGCTTGTTTATAAGCTGTGAATGGTAAAACGCAGAATGCCTGGACTCACCGATGGTCGATTGAGTAATCGATTCCCCCAATAATACAATCCTTTTCCGTCAGCATATTCCATCCCTGCTCGGATCTAAGTGGATCAAGGACGATATCTCGAAACTCTTCCCATGACATAAATTGAACATCAAATGCATTTCCCTCGTCGAACTCATCCATTCTAAGGCAGAGCCAAAGCTAGGGCATCGTTTAGACAAGCTCAGGGAGCGACACGCGAAAACGTACCCATTCCGTAATGAGAACCTTGACGCTCTTCTTACTCATGCTCATCTTGTACACGAATCCGGACAGTTTCTTGATCACCTCGAACTGCTCGAATGTTACGTCACGCAATGTCCATCCCAGATTTTCTTCTGCATCTTTCTTTTTCATTCTTCGGCTAGGATCTGGGACATATAGCACTTTAAATGTTTTTACTTCCAAAGGTACTCCTGGATGCCATTCCGTTCGGCCCATATATGAAGACCTCGATGTAATGGAAGAGTAATGATGTGATGTCGGCAGATGAAGATTCCGGGTCACCATTGACGATGCAGCTGTCAATCTTGAAAACCCCGTAAGGCTATAGACCGCACCTACGTGCGGAGAAGAGCTTGAGAAAGAAGCAGAGGCGTCCCTAGACACTTCTTCACCAATGTGGCTTGGATTTGAGTGCGTGTCAGTATGTATGAGCTCGGATTCAACATGCATTTCATCTGATTCATATTCGTTGCCCATCTCTGCATCTTCCATAATCACATCTTCTGTGTTATCTGTGTCTTGGTTCCTATGAGTGGATAGCGATGTGAGCTGATAGGCATACATAAAATAGAAAAGAAAAAAAAAATATGTACTCTGAAGCAGTCATATTTAGGCGCTCAAGTTCATGTGCTGCCTCTTCAGACGAGAGATGCTTGAGGATCTCTTCCCGGGTTGGATCTCGAGTCTGCAAGACTTTTGAGATAGAGAAAATCATCCCTTTGTTTCCAGGACATGCAGTGTTACATTTTGGATGTGCGGTTGATGTTTGCGAGTGTCGTGCACATGCACCACCCTCTCGAAACCACAGTGGCATTGTTCGTCGTAGCTTGCATCCACATGTGTGGATGCACACCTCGTAACCAGCCATAAGACGATGGGGAGGAACCTTGAGGATATTTTTGTTCCTATTCATATTATGTGTTCCTGTAAGGTAAAACTCTGTCGATGTACAAGAAGCAAAGAGACAAGTGTAGAGTCGTCAACCGTGGCTTCTGTGTTGTTGTCCACAACTAGTCTTGATTACGTGATAAATAGTACGTAAAATGTTTATTCCCAGTTATGCATACTTTCTATTTTCGATTATGTCACCGGTTAACAACAACTTTCACCATCCCACGTTGCGAACCCACCTCCAACCATACTTTAACATTGAAATGGCTATCATCAGCTTTCCTGACCATCTTCCACAAAACATCAAGCTCCAGCACCTGCTTCAGACGCGTCGAAGAGTCAGCATGACTGACCACCTGAAGCTGGTTCACGTTCAAGTGGTGACCAAGGGGAACGTATTGTCCCTCCCAAAATATTATAGTGCCCACATCCGACGCTTTTTATGGAGAGAAGATGCAATCCGCATGGTTCTACATTTCGCAAATCAGCTCAACATTATGGAAGACTTGAAGAGCAATCTCATGATGATCCTTTGGTATATGGACGATCTCTTCGAGCGTGTGGCTGCCGAGTCCAAATCCAAGGTGGACGACCCATCCTTCCATAGCAAGATCTTCGATAACTATTTACTGATCGAGTACTGGGTCCGGCGACACGAACCGATGAATGTGAGGCAGTTCCGTCGTGGTCATGATCGTAATCTGGAACAGAGCAGCCTGGATGAATGTGGTGATTGCTGGTATTATTATTCATGCACCATTTGTTCATGAATTGGTGCAGATTGGGATGAATATGAAAGTGGTCTGGGTGGGATTTGGTCTGGGGTCTGGATGGAGTACACAATGGAGAATAAGAATTGGTCACTGAAGATGGCCAAGAAACTGCTGGACATCATGAAGGTTTTTTACTTCCCACTCCTGAATCAAGATTTGGATTGTAAGCTGGTTTTCCCACAACTGTCAGTGAAATTGATGAATTACAGTTGGCTATAAACATCTTGATGGGGTTAATGTTGGGCAATCTGACTGGAAGGATAATGAAGAGGAAGATGCAGATGAGGATGACAGCAAGGATAGAGATGGGGATGGGGACGGGGATGGGGACAAGGACAAAGACAAGGACAAGGAGTCTAGGACCCTGGCAAGTAAAAAAGTCAAGGGGATCATGATAAAAGAGCAGGAAGAGCTGAATGCAAAGGTGAAGGTGAAGGTGAAAATACAGAAGAAAAATGGAGTGGAAGAAAAAGAAGGGGAGAAGAATGAGAGGGGAGGGAGGGAGGAGAGGGGGAGGGTGAGAGGGGAGGAGGAGGAGAAGAGGAAGGGAAAGCAGGTTGGAGTGAGCATGAAGGGGAGGGGAGAAAAGGGGAGAAAGGAAAAAAAGAAGTAAAAATGAAATGGAGAGGAGGTAGGCAAAGGTGATGAGAAAGAAGGAAGAGGGGAAGTGAAGTGAGGGTTAAGAAAAATAGGTGATGACCCTTGTTTGTGATCTGTATTCATAACAATACATCCTGAGATACTGCCTGTTCATCAGCTCAAGAGTGAAAGTGACTGATCAACCATCTGATTGTTATTATCACTGGTACACTACTATGAACATGATTATAGTACCACACAAAGTCAGATAATAAATTGCACAGTCACTGCCACCACCACAAATGTGTGTTAGGCATGCACAGGTAATGAGACAGACATGTACATATGTAGACCTGACCACAGGAATCATATAGTCAGGAATTTCACAGTATTGTTTTGGACACACCCAACAACCATTCACCCCACTACCTGGATAGGCTGGCTGACATTATAGCATTTTGAGATATTCCAAGGAGTGTGTATAGTACATTAAAGGCATGAAGCCTAGCCAGGTATAGTGTGCAAAACATTGTATAGTGAGCTGAACACAGACAAACATATACCAATATGTTCAAGGACATCCATGTGTGGTACAGGGTGTATTGGATGCATGACACCAGGCCAGTTTTCTTGCCCACTAAGTTGACAGCACAGGTTTATGGTCTGAGTGGCACATGCAGTCATAATATTTCTGGGGGCTGTGTGACAGTCATTGTGGTGCATTTGATCACTACTGGCTTGTTTTTACTCAAGGCTGTGGTGTAGACATGTTCAGCATCTAAAATCTAAAAATTTAGCACTCGACTTGTGACTGAGTGTGATCTGCCTGACCTTTGGACAATGTGTGATGCCCACCACCTGATTGTCAATGCCTCTTTCAACAATCTCATGTTTTTTGAGTACAACAGGATGGCTTACCATCTTTGGTTTTTTCGGTTTTTTTTTCACCTGTTTCATTTAATGGTGTTTCTCACATGTTCTCGCCTATTTCCGCTTATTTCGCTTATTCCACATGCATGCCCTTTTATGGCTCATCCTTGTGAAACCATTGTCCATTGATACAGCACAGCTCGCTTATGTAAGCATGCCCTTTTATGGGCAGCTCTCGCCTGGCACCATGTCTTCCTTCCCATCCCCCATCTCTGTCTTGACCACAACATATTTCAGGAAAAATCCAGAAAATTCTCCAAAACTTTCCTGGGACTCCACATCAGTTTGAAACCATTCTTGTGAGTCGATCAAGTGATTTTCATCCTAAAAACATTGAAAAACTAATGGTGTAATCTTGATATCATATCTATGCATCTATTCATATTTTCTGGTCCATACATAGGACACCTCCATACATTCAGGCTGTCTCATATATAGTGAGATTTTGGAACACTATATTATGATAACAGGCTGATTCAGTACTTTTCTGTTTTCCCCAGTATGTAGCTCTTCTTTATGTCATCTGTTCATGTATGCATGACCATTTATTGCTATATTCTAGCACTTGGCATCTCTGATCACTTGAAATCTGGTGAGTTGTTGTGTTCTTTTATTGGTGTTGTTCATTTTTTGTTTGCTATGTATTGATATGAATGCTTCATCATGTACTCCTCTATCCATCAACCCAGCCTTGTTGCTTGCTGCCTCCAAGGTCAAGTTAATCTTTCTCCAGTTCAGCCCTGGTCATGTTCACTTTGAGTTCTTTTTGATGATCCTCATCATTCAGCTGGTTTTAAGAAGATTCACCAATACAACAATGCCTTGGCCTTTACATCCCTTGGAACTCAAATTAATGATGATGTCATCCAAGGAACTGGTCCAAGATCTTTTTGTGTCTATGGTGCACTTCACCATTTCACTGGTGCACTTTTGCCACCCTCCAACCTCTCCATGTTTTGCCCAGCTCTATATCTATGATCCTCAAGAGACTACTAATAGACACATCCAGGCAAATCCAAATTTGAACCTCAATCCAGGCGTTCCTTTGGACTTCCATACTACAATCAGACAAGTTGATCCATATGCTTGGTTGTATGTCCAAGCTTATGACATTATAAAGGTTAGTACAATACTTCTTTACTCCACCTATCTTAATCACAATTGCCATAGAACAAGCCTGAAACAAAACATGTCAATGTTGCTATGAGAATTTATCTCCAGCCTGGTACTGATCAAAGGTGCTACAATCTTCCTACTGTGGATGAGAAATAGCACTTGCAATATCAAGAAGGATGATCCCACTCATTAACTTCTCCAACAGACTTCTCTCATCATCTGGGATGAAGTTGGCTCTCAGCATCACTATGTCTTGGAGGCTGTTGATCATACTTTGTGTGATCTCCTCAACCATGATCTTCCTTTTGAAGGTATCACTGAGAGATTTCAGACAAACTCTTCCTGTCATCTTGCATGGTGGAAGAGAGCAGATTGTTCCTGCCACTCTCACTCATTCCACTCTCTGGCATATCATGCAAGTTTACCACCTCCATCAAAACATGCACCTTCATCAGGATCCTGAGTGTGATGCATGGGCTCAACGACTTCTTCATATTGGTATTACTGAGAGTGATTTGTATCTTCCACCACATATGCAATCCAGAGAGATTATTCAAGATCTTGGCTCTTAGTTATTTGCTGGAAATCATCATCTTCCTGATCAATACTTCTTGGATAGATTTATCTTGAATCCCAGAAATGCATCATGAAATCAATGCCACTATCTCTGACTCTATTTAGCCTCTGGAGAAATTCACCTATCTCAGTGCTGACTGCACAACTGATCCAGAGTACAGCTATGTTCAATCAGAGGTTCTAAATTCCTTCAACCCCTCTGGACTTTCCCCTCACAAGCTGGAGTTGAAGACTGGTGCTCCTCTCATGCTTCTCAAGAACCTAGATCCTGTTCATCATCTTTACAATGGTACCAGACTCAGGCTTCTCAGATCTGCTCCAGGAGTATTGGAGTGTAGAATCTTGACTGGAGAAGAGGACAACAGCATCAACAATCTGGTCTTCATCCCCAGAATGGCTTTAGACTCTGGTATGGAAAGTTCTCCCGTCCCCTTCAGAAGATTGCAATTTCTTGTTTATCTTTCCTATGCAATGACAATCAACAAATCTCAAGGTCAGACACTCAAGCATGTTAGAATCAATCTTACTACTCCTGCTTTTTCTCATTGTCAATTGTATGTTGCTCTTTCATGTTGTAGTCATCCTAGAAACACCAAGATTGTCTTTTCTACCAGTGAACAGAATCCACAAAATACCAGAACAACAAATGTAGTTTGGAATGAAGTATTTGTATTTAGAAATCTTCACATTTGATTTGTACTATCTATGTAATCCTATAACTTTTCTCTTGACTAAAAGCTTTATAAAAAGTAAATCAATTCTTTGTGTCAAAGATGCAAACCACAATATAAACTTATGAAACTTGGACTGTTTGTACTCAAGGTACAGATCAGCACTGATAAAAGTATAAACCTATAAAACTTGGATTGTTTGTGCCTTTGGCACAAACCAGTGGGCAAAAAGGACTAGTCTAAAAAATTAGCAGCTGGTGCTTGATGTGACTTGTGACCTACCTGACATTCAGACATTGTGTAACACCATCCTGACACCTAATTCAAGTACCTGAGATTATTTCGGTTTTTTCGGTTTTTTCAGTCCAGGGCCTGTTTCAATTGCCCTCTCTCTGTAAAGTCAACTGTTTCGCTTATGGGTCCTGCTCACGACACCGTTATCTGTTCATATAGTACAGTGCGCTTATGTACGCGTGGGAGCGGCCATGTATGGTATGGCGGTATGGCGGTAGATCTGTATGGCGGAATAGCTGCACATTTATTCTGATCACATTTTTGACCACCTCAGTACCTTGATATTTTGATTTCTTACAACCATATGTATGTGAGTGGCAGACAGAGATGAGTGGTGGGTAGAGGTGTGTGGTAGGTAAATGTGAGTGATGGGTAGACATGAGTGGCAGGTAGAAGTGAGTAGCAGCTAGAGATGACTTGCAGATAGATGTCAGTGGCAGGTACACGTGAATTGTGGGTTAAGGTGAGTATGGGGCAAATGCAGGTATTCTTATGAAATTTGGATTGAAAAATTTGGAATCACTAGGATAAAATAACCCACCTGTTGCACTTTCGGTGCAACGGTGAGCTCTTGAGCTCCTACATGACATCATGCAACCACACAACCAAACCCACAGAGGGATTGTTTCTGGCCACACTGCATGGAACATCAGAGTCTCCGGTTGTCCTTGGTTCTGCATGCTGTTCGGGAAACATTTTTTTTATCAGACCCTGAATTATCTGGTTCATCCAACCTGATAACAGGATGAAGTTTGATTCTACTCAACCCATAATATTGGACATCGATGAAGAGGAGTTTTTTTTACCACTCCGTGTGCCACTCAAGGCCTTCAACTGCTGGAAGGTACTGATGCACACTCGCACACCTTCACCTTGACCAGGAGGAAACTCGGCCTTGGAGACTTTCATATGAACCAGATAGTGGTAAAATTCAGACAGTGGCCAACTGTGCATGTGAGCTTACGCTCTCTCTGCATGTGCTAATATTTGTACGTGTTTCATAGGCCCACTACTCATCCATACTGAAAGGACGATTTATTACAGGTGGATAGGTCATTGAGACGAATGGTGGGTATTTTGTGATGTATGGTGTGTGCATATACCAGCCACACTCCATTAATATGGTAGAGCATCAATAGCGCATGCATAAAGAGTCTCTGAAGAGGAGTCAGAAGAAAGAAAGGCGATAGTGCAGGCCAGAGTGTCAAAGGGTAGGGGAATGGGGTAAAGAGAGAGTTCATATCTCAGGTAATTTTCCCATAACTGCCTGCCCTCGCGGTAAGTGACCCTGGATTTATAAGCCAAATCCGCATGAATGAAAAAAAGCGGTTGACAAGGGGAAGCTCGAGGCTGGCTTAGAAGAAGTGATACCGACTGAAGCAGATAAAAGGGCCAGGAAAGGTTATTCTACAACAATTACACGCCGGGAGAGGCGCTGAATGCGTCGGCGGATATGCATCACGCAGTGTATCTACACATAAACACTGATATTAAACCTCTCCAAGGATTTCGAAACAGTCTAATACATGCCTAGAGCCGCTCGAGTGCAGGGGTATATATATGATGTGGTACTTGAACTGGAGTATAATAATGACGAAGATTGAGAATGCACTGTCAAGTGGATGGATGAAATTACCCTGTTCAGACCAACAATCTCTTGTCATGTTTATGCTGAAGGTAGTTTCAATCCACCCAGAGCAGAATGAACATGCAGAGTCTCTAATATATCATTCCATTCTAGATGTGGCCAAACTAGCCAGTGGGCAGGAGAAAGATCACAAAGCAAACCTTTCAGACATCTAGAAGAGAAGACCTCCAAACATCCAACTAGATGTTCTCATTTTCCGACAGCAATGTGATTCGATTAAAGATACTTGCGCAGTACGAAGGCAATCTTAGACCACACCGGCAACAATGAACATATTGTCTTCTTCTTTCAGGGAAGAACACGACACGCCGCACCTATGTCGAACATATGGTCGGCGCATTCTTGTCACTGTTGACAATACTAAGATCCCGTAATGTATCTCTTACATTGTGGCTGTTGAAAACGTCACGTAGCACGATCACAGTACAGACATAATGTGCCGATCATATCATTGTCACTATAGATCAGCCTGTTGGTATGTCTTACAACTCGAACAAAAGAGTCGGGCGTGCGGCGTCGATATATATTACATAATCAGGTGATGAATAATCATAAGCACACGCCTATCCCATTTTGGTTCGTGCCACTGCTTAACCACAAACCATCACCTCGTTCAAACCTTCCTCTGTCCACAGCTCAAAACTATGATTTCAACTGACAGCTTCCCAGAGCATCTTCCACGGAAGCTCAAGGTTCGGCGTTTAGTTGAGAAGCGTCGAAGGATCAGCACAAATACCGACTTGAAGCTGATCAACGTTCAAGTGGTTGGAAAGGGGGTCATGTTAACCCTTCCAAAATATTACAATGTTCACATTCAGCGTTTTTTATGGAGAGAAGATGCAATCCGTGTGGTCCTAGAACTTGCGGATCAGCTCAACATCGCGAAGGACTTGGAAAACAATCTCAAGATGGTCCTGTGGTACATGGACGATCTCCTTGATCGTGTGGCTGCTGAGTCCAACTGCAAGGCCGCCAATCCCTCCTTCCGTAGCAGGATTTTTGATCACTATTTACTGATCGAGTACTGGGTTCGGCGACATGAGCCGGTAAATGTGAGACAGTACCGTCGTGATCATGATCGCAACATGGAACTGAGCAAGCTGGAAGAATGTGGTAATTACTGATATTTTGTTCATGCTTTATTCATCTCTGAATTAATGCAGATTGGAACGAATATGAAGATAATCTGGGTGGGATTTGGTCTGGGGCCCGCATGCAATACAGGATGGAAGAGAAGAATAGGACGCAGAAGACAGCGGCAACACTACTGGAACAAATGAAAAGCTTTTATTCCCCACTTCTTCAACAGGATCTTCATTGTAAGGCTGATTTGTGCGTATCTGTCAACAATACTGATGAATTGCAGTTGGCTATACAGAACTCAATGAGGTAAATGCTGAGGAATCAGACCAGGTGGAGGAAGAGGACGAAGGGGGAGATGATGATGATGATGATGAGGAGGAGGAGGAGGAGGAGGAGGAGGAGGAGGAGTATATGGCCTCAGCAAGTGGAAAGGGCAAGTTAACCAGGGTAAAAGCCAAGGAGAAGGGGAGGAGGAGAGTAGTGAAGGAGAACGAAACACCAAGAGTGAGGTTTAAGGTGGAAGGCCAGAATGATGAGAAGAAGGGAGGGAGGGTGACGAGCAGAGGGAAGGAAAAGGAAAAGGAGCGGGAAGGGAGGAGAAACAGGGTAAGAGCAAACGGGCCCGTACCACTATAGCATTCCTGCGGAATGCAGTGGCATACCTCCAATACATCTAAGGACGTCAGGTGGAGAATGAATGGAGTGCATGGAGTGCTTCCTGGTTAGATGTATTGTGCTGAACATAGTTGAATCGTTGAGTGTATGTTTGGCACCTTCGTTATGTATAGTCATTATATTTTTACCACTTAAAAACAGGCCCAGGCTTGCTTAGAGTCCTTACTGAAACTACACAAAAGGCTAAATTCCATCCGGAGTACAAGCTTGCAACAACGTCAAACATAATTCGGTAATGCTTCATGCTGCACGCACAGTGATAAGATCACATGGTAACTCTTGTAGTATATCCGTTTACTATTTTTCTATTTCTACGAAATTTGTCTTGCGTATTGATCCGTGATATATAATCCATTCAGGGTCGCGTTATTTTGCATTGTTTGGTGCGCATTGTAGAACACGCATTTACACAAGCGCGACTTTCCAGCTCACCATCACCCCTACACGTCGGCCATGTCCACCACTACACTCTATCATAAGATCTTCCAACCACAAATTCCGGAAGGATCTTTTCCCATTACACTAAAGGTGATCCATGGAATATCGGACTCTCCCGACACGCTCGGCTGTACCTGTCGATCTGGCGACATTTATCTTGGACCTGACAGCATTTGGATAATGCAGTCGAATAACTGGGTAAAGTGGAATGTGACCAATACCCTGCTTTTGGACATCGACGATGAGGAACTCTATGTCGTTCCATGCGCAATACAAGGCCTTCAACTGATGGAAAGTGATGATGAATATTCGGACATCCTCACTACCACCAGAACAAAACTCGGTCTCCGAGAGGGCGAAGACATATCTGCCCATATAAGCAAAATGATAAAGGATGTGGTGGGTATTTCAGACAGGGACCAATCGGTGTGTATAATGGCATGATCACCCTGGATTGTCTAATGTTTTCATGTGTACCACAGGGCATGCCATCCGTCCTTGGAGAGAACGATGTATTGCAGGTGAATGGAACGGTGAGTACCTTCTGATTGGCCATGGGTGAAGATGCTGATCCTACTACATTCATAGAGCATGTCACGAAATACACGTGCATGCAGGACAGTAGGGAGGCAATCAAGAGAAACAAAGAAGACGGTGCGGGCCAGAACAACAGAAATAAAAGAGGTGATCGATAAGGGGAAGCGCAAGTCTACGTCAGAAGAACAAGCAGTCATCGAATCAGACGGAGAAACTAGACAAGAGCGTTATTCCACGCGGCCACGCAATCCAAAGCGCCGTAGGTGTAAGGGTCACTCAATAGGCTTATGTATAACCTGCTAGCTTACACAATTGGATAGACTCACCAGCCATGCAGTCTTTGCTCTCTGGAATAACCTGTCCTCAAGAGACTGAAATCATAGAGTGGACAAACCTAGGCGTCACAACATATGCGCCATGGTTCAGTGACTTGGTATGTCATGTAGTGTACCTGCATACAAACACTGAGATAAAGCCTCCACCAGGATCTCGAAACAGTTAAGCGGATATCCAGGGTAGCTCGGGCGCAGGGAGTCATGAATGATGGAAAACGCCCATTGGTGGTTGAGCTGGAGTATGATGGCAAGGACATAAAGGGC
The DNA here is from genome assembly GCA_038089215.1 of Tylopilus vinaceipallidus. Taxonomy (NCBI): domain Eukaryota; kingdom Fungi; phylum Basidiomycota; class Agaricomycetes; order Boletales; family Boletaceae; genus Tylopilus; species Tylopilus vinaceipallidus. The sequence continues at coordinate 13,933 of JBBPKK010000196.1, forward strand.
CTTCAGACGCTGACATCAAAAATCGAGAGTGCGCTCTCAAGGTGTTGCCCAGTGTTGGTGCGGGGGTGGGAACCAACACCCTCGCTCGACTTCACTCCAGATTCAATCGGTCTATTCAGACCAACCATGACCCAGCCTGTTGAGGCACAAGGTAGCTTCATCCAATCATCTGCTGGATGGGCATGTGGAGCCACTGACCTATATTATCATAGATGCTGTCAAACGGGGTGAGGAACAACAGAAGAAGGACAACGCAAACCTTGCAGACATCCATCGGAGAATGACGTTAAAAGAATTCATTGCTCTGGCAGACAAACCCAGCGAATGTCTCAATCTTCTTGACCTCCCTAACATTCAACCTGAGGTTCCCATCTTTCTGAGGTAATGTGACACATGTTTAGACTTCCTGGTAGCACTCAGATATTCTCAGACGATCATTCGACAATGTCAACGCCAAGTCAGTTCTGATGAACAAGTCTTATCTTCCCCGAACGGGAAAGAACAAGACCAAGACATTCTATGGAATTCAGACGATACACGGAGACTCAGAGAGGCTCCGAGGTTGGGACTTGATGACACATGGTGGGTTCCTCACCTATGCTCACCATGATGCAGGTGGCCTTTGCACCTATGTCACAGTCCGATCTGGGACGAAAATATGGTTTTTCGTCGACACCCCGGAGAGCTCATCAGTGACGCGCAAATCCCTCTTCTCGAAATGGGACAAAATATATATAACGAATGCAAATATTGAAGTTCCAGAATGTCCGCCTGGAGCGGTGGTGCTTCGCAGAGGAGACACATTGTAAGCTATCATATGCCATGATATGACAGATATCCCAGCATTTAAATCTTCCTTCAGGATCATGCCACCAGGATTAAACCACATGGTCTACACACCGCAGACTGGGTTCACATCGGGGGGACACTTCTTCTCGTTCTCAACAATGCATCTCACTGAATTGGCAATTTCATACGATTCTTCAAATTTGCCTGAAGACAACGATCAATCGCGTGGAATGCTGGGGACAAATGCCGTACACCCGTCCATATTTCGGTACTTTACGTGGATGGTACTGGGACTTCCAGTTATCTCGCAAGATGCAACACGTGAGTCACTATAATGTGATTTATTTGCCTGACCCTGATACTTACCATACAAACAGGTACATTTTATAGAAGATCTCTTGTGGCACTAATTGCTATCATGGAGTCAATGAAGAAATACGTCAGCGAAGAAAGCCGCAACATGGATCCTTCAATGGATAAGAAGGACACGATGGCGATGGAAATAAAGGAAGAGAAAGCGCAGGCAATGTTGATTGTGAAGGCGCTTAAAGAAGGGATGGGAGTGACTGACGCAGTAACCGAACTTGAACAGGGATGCTGGTGGGATGCAGGGCCAGTATGCGACATATGCGGGATGTTTGGAGAGGGTTCTAAATAATATAGCATAGTCTTGCATATATACTTTTGCTCCACACTACTGGCCTATGAAAGGCTACTGTCCCCAGATATTAAACATGAATGTAGACATTTCTTCTATTTCCACAATTTTTGAATCAGCCAAACCTGATCTTGATTATCTGGACACAGTGCTGTAACTGTCAATAAAGTATGGAATACAATTCAATATCACATGAGTGATCTAATCACAAGTTAGCTGCTACATTGAGAGTGTGTGTGATTGGTTAGACAGCATTCAGAGATCAGCATCGAGTGATAGAGGATACAAATGTCACAATGGAGTAAAAAGGAAGGCATAATCACGCGCACAAAGTGCGCCGAACATATGTTTGGCTTATGTTCGGCGGAAAGTATAAGTGTCTCTCACACGCAAACCTCTCAATATTAAGTATTTGTAGCATGTATTCCGCATCTGCCTGCTTGATAGTAACGATAGAACGGATGTATTCAAGTGGTATCCGACCCATATTGTCAATATACCTCATTCTGGGCTGTGTCTAGTTGGGCTCGATGCCCCAAGCCACGAAGCACGCATTGACACATTCTTATATTTCTATTCTGCCACTATGATAACATACAATGTGATGCTACATGTTCTCCTTTATGTGAACAGAAGTCAAACATATGTTCGGCGCACCTGTGCATGTGGCTGTGCTATGGTTGTCCAAAGGTGTACTCAAATTGCATTTTGAATGGCATATCATGGTTATATGTTGTCATTGACGTATACACCATGTGTGCCATGATACCGGGGCAACAATGCAATAGCAAGGAAGGTACAAACACGCGTGCAAAGTGCGCCGAACATATGTTCGGCTTATGTTCGGCGGAAAATATAAGTGTCTATCACACATAAACCTCCCAATATTAAGTATTTGCAGCATGTATTCGGCATCTGCCTGCTTGATAGTAACGATAGAACGGATGTATTCAAGTGGTATTCGTCCCATATTGTCAATATACCTCATTCTGGGCTATCTCTAGTTGGGCTCGATGCCCCAAGCCTCCAAACACGGATTGATACATTCCTACATTTCTATTCTGCCACTATGATAACATACAATGTGATGCTACATGTTCTCCTTTATGTGAACAGAAGTCAAACATATGTTCGGCGCACCTTGTGCATGTGGCTGTGCTATGGTTGTCCAAAGGTGTACTCAAATTGCATTTTGAATGGCATATCATGGTTATATGTTGTCATTGACGTATGCACCATGTGTGCCATGGTACCAGGGCCACAATGCAATAGAAAGGAAGGTACAAACACGCGCGCAAAGTGCGCCGAACATATGTTCGGCTTATGTTCGGCGGAAAGTATAAGTGTCTATCACACACAAACCTCCCAATATTAAGTATTTGCAGTATGTATTCAGCGTTGGCCTGCTCGATAGAAACGATAGAACGGATGTATTCAAGTGGTATCCGACCCATATTGTCAATATACCTCATTCTGGGCTATCTCTAGTTGGGCCCGATGCCCAAGCTCCAAAACACGGATTGATATTCCTACATTTCTATTCTGCCACTATGGTAACATACAATGTGATGCTACATGTTCTCCTTTATGTGAACAGAAGTCAAACATATGTTCGGCGCACCCTGTGCGTGTGGACGTGCTATGGCGGTCCAAACGTCCGCTCGAATTGCATTTTGAACGACATATCATGGTTATATGTTGTCATTGACGTATGAAGCATGCGCCTTATGATACTGTGGCCACAATACAATAGGGGGGAAGGTACAAACACGCGCGTAAAGTGCGCCGAACATATGTTCGGCTTATGTTCGGCGGAAAGTATAAGTGTCTATCACACACAAACCTCCCAATATTAAGTATTTGCAGCACGTATTCGGCATCTGCCTGTTTGATAGTAACAATAGAACGGATGTATTCAAGTGGTATTCGTCCCATATTGTCAATATACCTCATTCTGGGCCATCTCTAGTTGGGCTCGATGCCCCAAGCCCCCAAACACGGATTGATACATTCCTACATTTCTATTCTGCCACTATGATAACATACAATGTGATGCTACATGTTCTCCTTTATGTGAACAGAAGTCAAACATATGTTCGGCGCACCTGTGCATGTGGCTGTGCTATGGTTGTCCAAAGGTGCACTCAAGGTGCATTTGTAATGACATATCATGGTTATATGTTGTCATTAACGTATGCAGCATGTGCGCCATGATGCCGGGGCCACAATGCAATGGAAAGGAAGGTGCAAACACGCGCGCAAAGTGCGCCGAACATATGTTCGGCTTATGTTCGGCGGAAAATATAAGTGTCTATCACACATAAACCTCCCAATATTAAGTATTTGCAGCATGTATTCGGCATCTGCCTGCTTGATAGTAACGATAGAACGGATGTATTCAAGTGGTATTCGTCCCATATTGTCAATATACCTCATTCTGGGCTATCTCTAGTTGGGCTCGATGCCCCAAGCCTCCAAACACGGATTAATACATTCCTAGATTCTTATTCTGCCACTATGATAACATACAATGTGATGCTATATGTTCTCCTTTATGTGGACAGAAGTCAAACATATATTCGGCTCACTGTGTGCATGTGGCTGTGCTATGGTTGTTGCACTCAAGTTGCATTTTGAACACCATCTCATGGTCATATATTGTCATTGACGTATATGACATGTGATCCATGATACTAGAGCCACAATGAAACAGAAAGGAAGGTACAACCGCACACGCAAAGTGCGCCGAACATATGTTCGGTTTATGTTCGGCGGAAAATATAAGTGTCTATCACACACAAACTTCACAATATTAAGTATTAGAGGCATGTAGACAGCATCTAGCTACCCGACGGAAATAGCTCAAGTGGTGTTCATACCATATTGTCATCATACCCCATCCTGGGCCATCTGTACGTGTCCTCTCTCATGAGCAATCTGAGATCTTAGATTAGTGTACAGTGGACGTGAGCATGTAGGCTAATATATACAAGGGCTAGAATTAAACCCAGGCAACCACAGGTTGGTTCTGCTGGATTTTACTACTTGAGCTGGGCAATTCAGTCAGTGAGTCTGCCATAAGGCTGACTATGTACATATAGATTTAAATTTGTGCAACGATTAACAATATGTATGTGATTAAGATCTGCATCATAATCTGAAGGGTATGGTACAGAACCTTAAACATATATATAGGTGGCCTTTTTGACATTGTATCTTGGACTTAATACTAGGCAGATCCGTGATAGCCCACGATGGAGAACACATTCAACCCCGTTATATGTACCGTATTGATTGAATAGAAATGTCTGGATGCATGGGTCCCTGTGTCGGAGCTTCGACCATCGAGCCCAACATAGAGATAGCCCAGAATGAGGCATACCAGCAATATATACTTTGGTTCTATCGTTGCTGTCTGGTAGAATTTATATTTTCCGCCAAACATAAGCCGAACATATGTTCGGCGCATGTTGTGCGCATGGTTGTACTTTCCCCTATATCGGATTGTGGTCCTGGTTTCCCGGACCACATGTTACGTACGGCAATTAAAACGTATGACCATGGATGGTGTTCAGAATGCAACTTGAGCGCACCTTTGGACAACCATAGCACAGCCACACGCACAAGGTGCGCTCACAATGCTCCTTGAGTGCATCTTTGGACATCTATAGCACAGCCAAATGCACACAGTGCGCGGAACATATGTTCGACTTATGTTCGGCGGCAAATATAAGTGTTCGTCACACACGACCTTTGAATAATAAATGTTTGGAGCATACAACGTGCATATGCCCCCCCTGGGATCAACAAAACCAAGGTAGTCAAGTGGTATTCACCACATATTCACCATATACCCTAATTTGGCCCAATATTCCAAGCACTGAAACACGAATATTCACATTTTAAGACTGTAATTACATCGCTAGGGTGGTATAAAATGGGGTACGTAGGCTATGCACCAAACATCATATACTGGGGGGGGACTAAGTTGGTATAGACGTACCTTCGGTTAATCCATGGGAGACATGTGGTATCACAGCTCTGGCTAACGGAGTGAGGTCTTGTAGTCAGCTTTGACTGGTTTCGGCTGACTAAGAGTTGATCATAGTTAGGATGTGTCTATTGTACACTAATCAGTGACTGTCCATGAGGATGAACATGTGCTACCTCTATTGAGTGCTGCCCTTGTGATAAAATTGCCGTGTTTGCATGGAAGGACATATGTTCTGGTCCTTAGTCTGTCGAGCGGAACATATAAATAACCTATGATGAGGTATATAGGCCATATAAAATAAATACCACTTGAATATTTCAATTTTATCGTCGCCACTAGGTGGCCTAGTGTCTATCACCTTCTCAGAATACATACGATTGGGATTTCCGAGAGTGCTAGGTACTTATATTTTCCGCCGAACACAAGCCGAACATATGTTCGGCGCATTTGAGCTGTGTAGCTGTGCTACGGCTGCCTATAAATCCGCTCAATGTGAAACTGCAACACAATAACATGACCCTATGGTGGAAATAAGGCATGTACTCTGTATTATAGGGTACATGTTTGGAATTACTGTACCATCGCCTAAGCAGTTTATACATCATCATCATTGTCATCATCCCCTCCCTCCTCCTCCCTTTCCTCTTCCTCCTCCTCCTCCTCCTCCTCCTCCTCCCTTTCTTCATCATTTCCTCTTTGATTTTGCACTTTGTCTCTCATTTGCTTTCCAGGAGGTTTTCTGGCATTGTTGACCTTTATTGATTTTCGCTTTCTTGCTTCTCGTACTCTTCGCCTCTCTATCAACATTTCCTTGTTTGCTTGAAGCCTTCCGTACCCAGCATGCTCCATAAGATCCATCCGCAATTTATTTCTTGGCTTTAATACTCGGAATGTCTTCTTTCGTGTCTGTCCCACCTTTGTCTCATCGGAAATACCATCGATCTTGTAGAACTTTGGATTTGTTATCAATATCACCTTGTCATCTTCCAATCTCCAAGTTTTTCCAGGCGTCTTCGAACTTCCTTTCACAGAGTCTGGAAGCGTTTGAAGCAATGAGAATATCTTTCCTAGCTGCATACAAAGTGCAATCTTCTCATGTTCCGTGAGATTCTTCATCAATTCATGATACTCCCAAATATAGCCTGGTTTCATCCAAAACACATTCCAGGGAGATCGCCGAGTGGGTTTCAAACAATCTTCTTTGCCATCTGGAAAGAACACTTTCATCCTCTCCACAAAGCTAGGCTGTCGCCGACCAGCCCCTACACCTCCCGGTATGTCTGCATTGCATGCCTTGAACGTACAAGCCCGGATTGTCTTGAACATCTTGCTTAACGTCCACGTTTCAATCGCCTCTTTCAAAGATGTTGGCTCTGGTCTGTGCTCTGGCTCTACCAACCATGCGCCATCCATCTGGATCCAAAGCTGGCAGGTGAACTGAACAAACAGTTTGCCTATCACAGGCTCCAAGTGAGGCACCTCGCTGGACCATGTCCAAGAACGCATGATTAACCAAGGCTGATCATGAATTGTTTTCACCAATGTCTTCCAGGTGGGCATTTTTCCTATCGGAAATTCTTCATGATCATCTTCATGCGATGCACCTCTTGACCAAACAGCTCGATCCCCTCTTTTTTTCAGCCTTGCATTCATGATCTTCAGCACTTCCAAATCATCATGCTGCTGGATCGCAGAGAGCAATCTGGTTTTTTGAACATCAAGATCAACCAAAAAGAACATTCCAAATCGTTCACAAATCCTAGAAAACTGGAGCAGAGCCATGGATTCTCGAACATGACGGTCCAAAATGATAGGTGTGCTGGATACACAACGAATCAAATGACATATAATGCCAGTCAATATACCCAAGTTGGGTGGACCCAGTTCTTTGAAGCGTATTTGAACCAGTCGAAGCGCTTTGAGACGCATGGCTAGAAATTCAAACCATATCTCTGAAGGAAGCCATAAAATAGGATCGGAAACCAAAAATTCTTCAACCTTGCACACACATATGGTGAATAGGTATTCGATGTCTCACATCAGAAACAGCTCTTACCTTGTCATATAGCTCCTCCATAACCATACCCATGGCCATTCCACTTATTCTATATTCGTCTCGTACCCCATATGATCTTCGTTTGGCTTCCCCAGAATACATCGAGATGGCTTCCGTACATTCATCCATGAAGATGTTGTTAAGTGCATAGGCATCCTTGTCCATTATGAACGTAGGCTGATTGTCATTGGGCCGGACCACCTCGTATGTGAGATTGTAGGCACTTCTGAATGCCACGTGAGTTTGTCTTGCTCTTTCCTGTGACATCTCTGCCTGAATTCCTCCGTAGCGTCCAAGGGTGCATGTGTGATGAACGTTTCCCCGCAGAAAGCCACCAGCACCAAAAGAGGCCTCCAAAGCATCCAATCTCCAGAGGCCTACCAGTTTTTCCATCCGGTCTGGGTGAATTCCAATTCCAAGATCGACCAAAAGTTCGCCATTTTCCCTGTCCACCATGTATGCCCAGTCAAGAGATGGAATCGCCTTTTGGAGGACATCTACCGGCGATATCTCGTCTTTAATCAAGGATGTCTTGGTCCATAGTTTGATGCCCTTGCATTCCAGAACAAAGAAAAAGGATCCATAGTTGGAATATAGTTCAGGTTTGTCTGCAATGATTTCCTCCATCGCATGTTGAATCATTTTCAGATCCTCCATGGTAAAGGGGACTGCCCTTGGTCGACCTGCCTTCTTGCCACCTTTGCATGCTTTGAATCGTACCTCTTCCAAGGTGAGGGATACATATAAAGCGCTATCATCGTCTGTATGTTCACGTATGGCAGGAAGTAGAATATCTCTCCAGAAAATGTCCAAGATATCCTTGGGAATTCGATTTGCACGCTTGTGGGTCCTCTCATTCCTGTGAATCATCCTCGGAAAACAGATGTAGATGTGCATGGCGCAAGGACCACCACTCAACTGGCTGAAAGTGGTGTGGGGAATACCACTTAATGGAACAGACATTGTCAGCCACTCTGTACGACTTCCAACAGTATCTGAATCCTCTTGAGACTGAGGGATAAGAATGTCGACATATACGTGATTATTCTTGTGCATGGGAGCCTTGTCCTCTATAATAGGACCAAGAAAGATGGCGATGGGTGTCCGAAAGTGAAGAGAACGAGTTACCCAGATGAGACTGTCGATGTCCACTGTTAATTCAAGGTCATGCATGCATAAAGCATTGTGATCCAGTTCTAAATCGACACAGATGTGTCGATTGTCTTTATACCGTCCACAAATGAATGAATTGATGAAGTTACGAGAGTCAGTGGTTGGACCAATTTCAATCATCTGAGAAGCGCTCAGAATGATCACATCATTGACATCGACTTGACTTTCTGTAGCATGAGAAGATGTTGGTCCACGATGCAAAGTATATTTTCCTAAAAGAACCATTCCATTATGAGAAACAGCAAGAAGCTAGGAAAGGAAACGTCGCACATACCAGTGACATGATTACCGATTTGGTTAGAGGGGTCATAGTCTTTTTGAGTGCCCACAGGACAGATATGATCCATGAGTCTGACGGGTGGATCCAAATAAAACATTTGGCTGAATGAGCTTAGCAAGCGATAACCATAATCCCGGAAATTCCACAGTCCTTGGTGGTAATATGGTGTTTCCATCATCTCATAAGAGTTGTGGGCTTGTTGAAGACTTTCCAAGACTGGACCTCCTTCGTAGTCGTCATATTGGCCATCAAACAGCTTCCAGCGGCGACCCTTGTATGCTTCAAGATGCACTGCTAGAGTAGGTCGAGGAAAGCGAAACATGAATGCTATCGTCAAGTCCTTCATGTGTGTTCGTTTACGAACGATCGCAGGCGTCACCTCATCACCTGACTTCTGCCTTCCGTGAACTGCTTTGGGTCGAAGGAGATCTCTGGCTCTCGCCCTGTTCACATAAGGATATTGCCTGAGCAGACATCTGAGGCGTTTAGTCTTGATCTTGCACATGGTTGGATCATCTTCTTCATCCTCTCTGCCATTCTCTTCACTGCCCATATCAGAAAGAGAGGATCCTCTCTCGACTCGATTATCCTCATCACTTCCTCTACAGTCCAAATCAGAGGGTAGTGAAGGAAGTGCAGCAAGTGAGCCCGTATTGACTCTGTGACAAATGCCACAGTTGGCACCGATGATGTTGAGTTCCCGGATGATGGATGCATGCTGTTCTCCGGAAGCTTCTCGTTGTACTATAGAAATCGTTCTCTCGCTGACAGCGGCTGTGTCATTCCACTCCAGCCATATATCTCCAGGCGGAAGGTTGGTAGAAGACAAGTAGCGATAGTCCTCCCAGCTTTGTCGGCAGGCCTCCTTCAGTTTCGCAAGCATTCGAAGCCGGAGGAAATGTCCACAAGGTATATGGGGAATATCAAGATGGTGGTCCCCAGGATGAAGACCAGAGTTCATAAGAAACTCCATTACAAAGGATGCGATCGGCCCACAATCATAACCATTCTGGATCCAGTTATACACTTGTACGTTGACCGAATCAGGTCCCACAGCACGATGTCCATGAAGAGCGGCGATGCGAGTCCAGTAGAAAGGTCCATTCCATCTCCTCCAGTCATCAAGCTGTTGGTCATAGTATGGATCAGGAACCTCTGAAACATTTCCAGATATACGTCTCCCAAGAATTAAGGCCAAGTTTGCGTCATAATCGAAGACAGAGATGAAGAAGTGATCGGCAGATAGGACCACGAAGGCTATAGGAATGGAGGCGTTCCAGGGGAGAGAGTCAAAAAGATGATGCTTTTGAAACAAATGTATCTCTTGAGTGTCTGGCAGAGAATGCGCACCACAGGTTATGGAAGGAATGGCAAAGAAGAAGTCAACATAGCGGACGTGTGTTCTGCCGCATACAGCATACCACGTGGATAAGAGATGGAAATTAAGGATGCTAGCATCAATCCATTCTTGGTGCTTCAAGGTGATTAAGTTTTGATATGCGATGGCCCACATGGTAGGTCTTGCCATGGCACACACTATATGAAATGTACCATGAGTGGACCACAAGAATAGGTGAGATGCAGAGGCATACTGGCAATATGAAGAACTGAGGTCGCTTGCAGGTCAGAGACATCATCCACTGATGTGGAAGAAGAGGGAGAAGAACTTGAACTTGTTTCGTTATAGTCGTCATCAAGATTATAACCATTTTTCCATCCCAGGCTCTTCTCCTCCTGGAACGAAGAATGATCAAGATCCAGATGATCTAACATATCCTGGCATTTCTGATATACAGATTCAATGTTTTCATCAGATATGTTCATGTCTCCACCAAATGTTTGTTGGTCAGTGTCAATCTGCTCCTGTGAAACATCCACATGATTCAACATATGTTGACATCTCTGATATGCAATATTAAGCTCTTCATCATCAAACCCATCTAGATCTTCTTCAGAATGAATCTGGCCGATGTTAGCCTGCCCTTGTGAAATAGAACAATGATCCAGAAGCGTCTGGCATTTTTGGTAGACATGATCTAGTTCTTCCTGGTCGACGCATGATTCTGATTCTGATGGCTCGGTAGCTCCTGCTCTTCCTTGGATGGAAAGAAAGGTTGATAACCTGTGATGAGAAGGAAAGAGTGAGGATGTAGTCATAGAGGAGTGAGAACTGGAGTTCTGGAGATAAAATGGAGAGATGGCACCAGTCTTAGATTCGAGAACCTTGGATTGGGCACGTGTGCAGGGTGCCATGGTGGATGAGCGAGAGAAAAAAAAATTTGATTGAAGCATGGTTTTAATGGCTCAATATAAGATTATAGATCTCGGGGTTGAAAAGAGCTATGAGTCAAGTGTATGTGCAGAACACAATAGCAAGGCGTGTGAAGCTGAATTGAATACAAGAATTTGATTTAAGGGTTCAATATGAACTTAAATCAGCACCATAATGATTGAGATTATGTCAGAGAGAGCCTCGGTATTGAACAGCAAAGAGTTAAGTACCCGAATGTGAGGTAATTTGGTTAGGGTTGTTTATACCTAGTAGTTTTATTTCGCTCGCTGGTTTGTGCCTCTAGCACAAACAATCCCGGTTTTTATAATTTTGTATTTCATAAACTGTCTGGATTTTCATAAAGCCACCTTTTCATAAATCCTTTTTTTTTTTTTTTTTTCTTTTTTAAAAAATGAAGATTTAGATTGAGAGAAAGGTTATAGCATTCAACACATAAAGCAAAATCAAAACGAAAATTTCTAAATACTTCAGGCAAAACTATGTTCATTGTCTTGGTATTTTGTCGATTGTTGTCATCAATAGGAAATAGACTTCTGATGTTTCTGGGATGAGTACAACATGAAAGAACCACGCAATGAGAGGAAGCCGGAGCAATGAGATTAATTCTGATGTGTTTGAGTGTTTGGCCTTGAGAAATGGTCATTCCATTTCCACGAGGTTCGGGAAAGTTGAAAATCTCTGGTTGAACATAGCTATACTCTCCATCAGTGCTGGAGGCTGAACTCAGGCAGGCGAATTTCTCTTCAGGCCGAAAAGGATCTGAGATACTAGCATTAATTTTATGAGCCTATGCATTTTTGGAGATTTAAAATAGATCTGTCCAAGAAGTATTCATCAGGGAGATGCAGATTTCCTTCATGAAACTGGGAGTAGAGATTCTAGGTAACATTTCTGGATGGCATGTGTGCTGTAAGTTCCAGCTTACTCTTACTGATACCATTGTGAAGGAACTGGTGAGCCCAGGCATCAGACTCAGGATCCTGACCAAGCCACATGTTTTGATGAAGATAGTAAAGATGCATGGTATGCCGGAGATTGGAATCAGTAAGAGTAGTTCTTCCACCATGTCAGATGACAGGCAGAGTCTGTCTGAAACTGCCACTAAGGAAGGACAGTGATACCTCCAAAGGGTACATCGCGATTGAGAAGATCACATAGGGAATAGCATGACCCACACAAACACTGAATATGTGTTTTTCTGTGGGTACATGTCAATTCATGGCCTTACTGCTTCCACCAGAGAAGTCCCTGTGTCAATAATCTAAGTTAATCATTTGGGAAATAGACACTATCCAACACACGCAGACCCAGAATCGACATTCTGGCACCCTCTTGAATATCTCAGCTGCCTGGTTCTCCATAATTCTACCCACAGGCACCTCTTTTGCAACTAGACCATCCTTGTTTGCATTCTGGAATATATTCATAGAGGAAGCATATTATATGACAATCAGCATTTGACAGATTTTTTTCCAGCAGCCAAAGCTTCAGCCATGACCCAGACATGCCAAACATGCTAAACAACAACATGTTGAACATGTGTAGGACTATGTTTGGCAACTACAGCTATGTTCCATATTTCCCATAGTATGTATGATTGAGAAGATGTATGTCAACCATCAGCAGATCATTCAAGAAAGTTCAGAAGAAGGCAAAGTGAAGTAGAATTATCAGGGAACATATCTAAAAAAAAGCTAGAGGTTTAGGAAAGTAGCAGCAAAATATGAATGTGATCCTCTTAAATATTGGTCATGCCATGACGTGGTATGTACAAAGTCATTTTTTGTTTGTTAGTCCAACCTCACGTGCCAGAATGAGGAAACCCTTTTGTGCATTCATGCTTGCTTTTTTGCAATCCTTCTGTGTCTTTTGCAGATGAACACCTAACAGTGAGATATTTTGTATGAATGTAGTCTATAAACAATGTAAGCAGGTAACTTATTGTGGATGAGCATCAAAGAACATACATAAGCATGTTTGTCTGCTCTCATGCTTGAAAGAAAACTGAAGATTTGTGATGAATGTTCATCATTTGCTGTCTTCAGAGATTTGAAAAATTCTATGAGCTGCCAACAGAATGTAAATTGGTGAGTCACAGAGACACCAAGACATATACCTTTTCATCTATATTTTCTGCCCCATTCTTAATCTGACCTGCCAGTAGCTGAACATCATCTACAATGCTTGTGGACACAAAGGAATGATCCAAGCCAGAAGTTTGTGTTTGTTTGGATGATCCTTCCATCAGTGCTGGAGATGTGTTGTATGGATAAGATCTCTGTAAAACAACTGGTGGATTCTCTGTTGGACAGATAAAAACTTCAACCATCTCATATTTGTATTTAGATGGGGTCGGAGAAGTATTTGGAATCACACGAGTGGTGATGAATTCGGGTCGAGTCGTGGTTTCCTTCTGTTTCCCTTTCCCCCCTTTTGTGCTTCCTTTAGGGCGTCCACGGGATTGTCTGACAAGGGGAGGTTCTTGAGAAACCATTGAGGATTCCCCAACCTTTTTGTTTCTTTTTCCTTTATTTGTGGTTCCTTTAGGACGTCCACGCGCACGTTTACTTACAGGAAGATCTTCATCCACCTTTGTGAGCTCAAGGAATTGATCATCACCTTCAAAGGGAGGTTTGAGTGACAGGCTACAAACAGCATTATAGATGCCTCACTGTCTATTTCAGAAGTGCATTTGATCTCATCTCCAGATGTTTCCGTGGGCTCAGGTTCACTGACCTGTGAAGATGTTTCAATCCCACCCCACTCACTCCACTCTTCGTCATTTTCGAGCCATTGCGCATCAGTTCCATCTGCTGCAAACATATTGGAACCATCCATGGAAGCGGGATCAAAGTGCCCTGTATGTTGTGAATGCTCGAGGCTCATCTTAGTATACTGCATGTCGCTTTCTTGATCATCAGTAACATATGTGGGTGTATGGTGGACTGGAAGGGCGATGTCGTCGTTAGCATTGTCTCGATCGCCATCTATGCGTCCAACTAAATGAAGAATGCATTTCTGGCTACATTAAGTATCGAATACACACTACTCACAAGTAAGGGGATCTAGGATGAATTTCGGATCAAATGCAATGATGGACGATGAGGCTTTGGATCCAGCTCCAGACATGCTCACACGCTTTCTGCTTGGCATATCCTTCTCATTGTCAGCTTCCCGCTCCGTCCGTTTGCGCTGTGCCATAAGCTGATTTGGTGGTGGAGGGGAATCAGAGGCGCCAGTAGGGGGCGAAGTGGTGGTTGCGGAAGAGGAGGGTTCTGATTCCTGCATACTTGATGCTGTAGTGTTGATTCTTAGACTGCATAAAAGCGATATATGACATCTGACGGACCTTTAGAATTCGTCTCAACGTTGATCTCCATACTCCCTGTGTCATCTTTACTGGCCGTCTCGTCTACTGCGCCCTGTTGGTTGTCGTCTTCGTCACCCACGTACTCATCGCTCTCGCTCTCCTTCTCCTTCTCCTTCCCTTTCGTCGTCGCCTTTCCCTTCCCCTTCTGTGTTCCCCTTCCCATCCCTGTCCCCTTCCCCTTCCCTCTTCCCTTCCCCTTATTTTCTTCCACCACCATCATGTCCTCGTCTGCTAACGCACTTGTCTGCTGATTTCCCTTGCCATTATTTTCCCCCTCTTCCTCGTCCCCCTTGGCTTCACTCTCCGCTTCGTCTTTGGCTTCATCATCGTCATCCTTATAATCTAAAGTGAGCTGGATGGAAACGTATGACACCAACACAGATTCCATACATTCATGATAATATCTTCTTCTTCCTGGTTCACCCAATCCGCCCAAAGAGATACTGAGAAAAATGGTCAAACAGCTAAGAAAAAGTGAGAAACGGCTACGTACTCCAAGTCGGGTCTAGGGGGCGACCAGACCGTTCCTGCACCAGATTCCATAATTCTTCCATATGATCCTGTGGAACCTTTTCGATATTGTACGAGTAAACCCTTCCTTCGAGTTTTGGGTGAATGCCATCGGACTTGTAGACGGCCCAATCTTTGAATAACATCAACCAGAAATATTGTATGAAATTGCGGGTTGATGCCTACCAAAAGAGTTGAGATCCATCCGTTCAATATTCGACTCGCAGTTGTAACGAAGTTCTTGAACAGCCGCTGGATCGTGTCGTCCAAGAAGAAATTCCGTGATAAGATACTCATCAAAGTTGGGGCAATCATACTGAGCGATGTGTTTCTTCGAGATGCCTACTGCTGGACGGATAAGAGCTTCGATAACGTTGTCGAGGTGGACCATGATATGACAGAGATGCGGCATGAATGATTTGAACTTTTTTGCCCTTCGTTTTTTGAACGTTTGATGTAGCTTAATTACCAAGTAAAGTCTCCAAAGAAACCCGACAACATGATCATGATAGCGTTGAGGAAGGTAAACTCGGTGTCCAGTGATATTATCATAGAGGTTGGTTTGCTTGATTTCAAAGTACTCCCGGGTGGCCGGATGGACAGTGTACTTGACCTGAGTTATCAAGTCGATGTGGTGAGCAGTGGGTAGCGACTTCGACCAGTAATAATCAGACATGGCAAATTCGATGGTGGGGGTAAAGGGTAAAGAATGTGTTCTAAGCGATCAAAAAGGAATGCCACGACTCCGCATGCCTAAATATGGCTCTGCTGAGTCATATATGTTTACCTAAAATGGAAATGCTGCTGTTTGCCCTTGAATCATACGTGAACACCCTATCCATTGTGTGCCCACATTGGGTCAATGACTAAGCCAGATTATCTCCCAAATCGTAGTTGGTGACACTGATAAGAGAGGCAACAATAGCACATAGCTGGATGACTGACAAGGGGAAAAGAAGAGGAGAATAAGAATGAGAGCGATGACAAGGACAAGGATTAGAAGCCTGTGGCTTTAAAAAGTAAACAGGACAATGTGAGTGGGATGAAATGAGAAAAAAGAAAGTCTGAAGCTGAAGAGGATAGTAGAAAAACAAATGAAGGAGGAGGGAGAGAAAGGGGGGGTAACTAGGAGGATGGGGAACAAGAGAAGGAAAGAAAGAAAGAAAGAAAAAGGTAAAGAGGGAGTTTGTAGTGAGAGGGAAGAAAGGAGAGAAGAAAATGAAGCAGTACAGATGATGGGAGAGGAGATGGACTGTAGTGGTCGAAAAAGCAAAAAAGAAAAGAAAGAAAAGGGGAAGGGATCAAGGGATAAAATGCAATCCTGGTAAATGATATAAATCAATGATAATACATTTAGACGTCTATAGTGGAGAGGACTAGGTGCTCTTTGCAAAACATAGGTATGATGCATCCTCATGGCCTACTTTTTGTACTGGCTTAAACAACACGGACATCGTTCGTGAGAAACTTGGATGAACGATGCCTCTGAGTATGATCAATGGTTGTGTCGATGTAAGTACCTTCGTCCTTTGACAAACCTGGAGAAAAAGACTACCGCGTGCTAGATTGTCAACCTATCGGACTATTATCATACGGATATTACTAAACAAGTGAAGTTCTGAATAGCCAAGCTACTGACACTAATAGATCGCTGTTGTGCTGTATTTTTGAGGTACAATGACTGTAATGGCAGCTTTGGTGGTGTTTCCAGGGCAATAAGTGGATGTAAGAGAGCTCCCTAATATTGCGACGTGGGACACAGTTGAAATGGGGCAAGCATATGTCCAACCATTCCTTTCACCACTGACGGTAGCTTATGGTTCGTGCTGATGTTATGAGGCCATGCATGGATTCTAGAGGGCGATATAATGATAGTATGAAACAAAATACCATGTAGTTGAAGTGAGGCAAGGCTGTGGGGCACATTTCTTTCATAGTTGGTGGTAAGCTATGCCTCGTGCAGGGGTCATGAGATCATATGTATATTCCACTACGCTCCCTAGTAGTGTGTTGTGGAACATCATACCGTGTGGTCACAACGAGGTACATATGTATTGCACCGAACTTTCACCAGCATTGGTAGATTATGTCTGGTGCTGGCATCATCAAAGAATATATGAATGTCAGAGAGCTGCCCAGTGATATTTTATGGAACGCCATGCCGTGTAGCCGAATCGAAGAGCAGGCATATTGCACCGAAATTGTTATTGTTGCTGCTGGTAAGTGATGTCTCATGCTGGAATGACTAGAGAATATATGAATGAAGGAGAGATATGCCTAGTAATTTGGTATTGAACTCCATACCACATAGTTGAAATAAGGAACGGATATATTACGTTCGGCACATTATAATCACCAATCTTGTTAGGTTATGTTTCGTGCTAGAATTATAAGAGAATATATGGATGGTGGAGAGCTGGCCAACGATATAGTAAGGCATACCATACTGTGTAGCTGAAATGAGGAACGAGTGTACTGCGCTAAACAAATGTTCGGCGCATTATTGTCACCAATGTTGGTGAGCTGTGTCTCCTGCAGCGTAATAAGGGAATGGATGGGTACCAAGGAGCTGTTTAGTGGTATAGAATGGAGTACCGTGCTACATATTCAAGATGAGGAAGAGATATTATGTTCGGCACATTGTTGTTACCAATTTTATTAGGTTATGCCTCGTGCTGGAATGCCTCGTGCTGGAATTATATGGATGCAGGGGGCCCCAAACTATATAGTATAGCGCGCCATATCATGTAGCGAAAATGAGGAACAGGTATATTACCCTGAACATATGCCGAGCATATGTTTGGCACATTATTATCACCTGTATTGGTCAGTCGTGTCTTGTGTTGTAATTATAAAGCAATATGTAGATGTTAGATATATTTTACTGAATATATGCGGACCATATGTCCCGCTCATTATTCTCCGCATTGTCGGTAGATGATATCTCCTTCTGACGCTGTAAGGATATGTGGATGAACGAGAACTCTACAGCGATATGATATGAAACACAATACCATGTAGCTTCCACAAAGCACAGATATATTGCGTCAAACATATGATTGACACATTATTTTCACCAATGCAGGTTTGTATGTCTGTTATCAACTCTGTTCTGCAGCTATAGTTGCCCAAAAGCATGGAAACTAGTTCGCCGATGATATGGCCCAATGACGGTGTTGGCACTGTGAGGGTAAATACATTTTGCTGAATAAATGTACAGATATGGAAGGAAGTTCTATTACTCACCGTGGCTACTTTTATTTGGTTTTCAAGGGCCAATGTAAGCGTTTGTATTATGATATGAGCACAGATAGCCCGATTGTCAGCGATCCGGTCCGCAATCTTGTGGTAATGGGACAATTATAAGTGTGTAACGTTATGGTTGAAACGTAATCGCTTAATGACAAGTCACCACATCCACGGTTCTTACATACTTCTAATTTTTACCGATATATAAGTTGACGCCTTCAGACCTCCTGGTCTTGTATTAGCTGCTTTTTTTTCTGGAACCAGCCATGTACTACAAAGATCCTTGCATCAACACTTCAGATACTCTTGCAGTCAAAACAAATCGCAAGTATGAGGACGCGATCACGGCCCCACTCAAAGACTCCCCCTTTTCCTTGTTCGAGATAACAGACAATTTGAAGAGGGTGAACACGGTCAAAGGTAGCTAGATTGTCCTCTACACAATGATACTTGTTAACCCTTGTTGTTTTTTTTCCTCCTAGTATTGTTCTCCGAAGGCGGTAGCAAGAATGAGATGGAGTTAAGAGTGAGTGCTTACTATTTTCACTGTGGTCACTGACAATATTACATCACAGCGTAACAGTGCGTTGTAAAGGTGACGCAATGATCATTATGGACCACAGCGTGTCCCCGGAATCTGAATGCTTCATCGGTCGCATTGTGGGCTTTCAGTGGACTATGGTCACTTTCAAAGTAAGTATTTATCCATTACATACCACTTCACATCTGTTTCTGATGCATTGTGGCATATACACAGCTGCGTACCGATATACAGAATTTTTATACCCAAGAGGACATCGTGCAGTACAAGGAAGAGTAACAAGTTACACCTCGTTTGCTTGGACATAGAGCTGATGCAAACTACAGCCACTTTAGTATTGCCTCTGCAATGGAAGCAAATGAGATCGTTCTCACGGAGGACTACGAAAATATGGACTTTGCTGCAATAATGAGTGGGTTACCATCTTCAATCTTGTGATGATGCCTGTTTGCTCACATCCTGATAGATAAGATCAAAGTTGAAACAATGAACGAATTCGCCGCTTACGATTATAACATCAGATATGATGCAAGCTTTACCTTCCTTCAAAGATGGCCCATGAAGGTTTATCGCTTCGGGAGTGGAGACATCAAGGGCATGTGGCTGACAGCAAGTGTTTACTGCATGACATATGCATGATGTACTAAATCTTTTACAGGAGTGCCAACGCCGTGGGGTCCACTTGATTTGCGGGTGTCCCCTGATGTTCTATAACCTTGATGATGAACTGTATCAGGTGCTACGTATGGATGCACCGTCCCTGCTGCGAACGATGTGCAAGGGAGGTTGGCTATAAAGAGGTTCATAAACTCCTCACTCACGCCCAAAAGGTCAATTTGAGGACGAAGAAAGATGAGCCTGAAGAAGATGAGGTGTTCAGGGAGCAGGTCATTGACATGCTCATCAATCCGACCTGTCGTGGATCCTTCCATGGTTTCCATGGAAATGGTTGCTTTTCCCCTTCTGAAGAATGATGCTGAATAAAATCTATGCATGGGAGAGGACGAAGCTGAGCCGGTACCTGTGACTAAGGCGCAGAAAATATGCAGCATAGTCATCCAGAGTAGTTTCATATCATGAATGCAATTTGTTCAAAGGATGAGATTCTCATATATCAAAAGCCACAGAGAATTAGTGCGCCGAACATATGTTCGGCTTGTGTTCGGAGGAAAATATGTGTCTCTCACACACAAAACTCCCAATATTAAGTATTTGTGGCATGTACTTTGCATCGCTCCACCTGCTGGCGACAATAGGATTAAAATATTTGAGTGGTATTCACCCCATAATGTCACACTATACCTCATTCTGAGCTATCTCTATGTTCGGCTCAATACCGCAAGCCCCAAAACACAAACCCTTTCATTTTAACACTTCTATCTCATCACTAGTGTAGCATAGATTAGGGTGGTACATGCTCTCCCTTGTGGGAAATCACAGATCATAATTATAGTATTAAAGATTCAACCAAGAGATTGACGTCTTGTAAAACAACGCTTGAGCTCATCTTTTAGGTGATTCACCAGATGGCATAACCTAACTGAGTTTGGTGACCAGCTCAAGTAGGAAAATACAAGAGAACCAAATTGGGATTCCCTGGGTTAAATTCCAGCCCCTGTATACACTAGCCTACATGTTTGTGTCTATTGTACACTAATCTATGATCTGCGACTACCCATGAGGAAAAACATCTACCGCCTCGTGCTATGCTACTATCGTGATGGGATAGAAGGGTTTGAATGGAAGGATTTGTGTTTTTGAGCTTTGGGTATCGAGCAGAACATAGAGATAGCCTAGAGGGAGGTATATCGACAATAAGTGGTGAATCCCACTTGAATACTTTAGTTCTATTGTCACCACCCGGTAGATGGATGTACAATACATGCTGCTAATACTTAACATTGAGAGCTTTGTGAATGATAGACACTTATATTTTCCGCCGAACATAAGCCGAACGTATGTTCGGCGCACTTTGTGCGTGTGGCTGTGCCTTCCGTTCTACTGCACTATGACCCCTGTATCACGGATCACACATTACATACCTCTATTTCAACAGACAACCACGAGATTGTGTTCAAAATGCAACTTCAGTGCATCTTTGGATAACCATGGCACAGCCACATGCACAATGTATGCTTAACATTTGAATCATAAGTGTTATGCTGTCTGCCGCTTGGTTTGCCTTCATAATTGCTCGTCGATTTAGCTTTCTATTTTCCACCTGTTGAGCTCCACAAGGTCCCTTCCAAGATGAAGGAGTCTTGCTCTTCAGCCACCTTCTGCTAATTCTTACTCCTTTCCAGGTTTCTGTTCCTGATACCCTGCTCTAATAGCTTCCTCCCTGGCATGATTAATCCAGATGAGTCTTCTGGTTGGAGAGGTAGAACTAATGACCTTAGTTGAAGTAGCAGATTATCATCTGTATGCTCGTTCTCTTGCAGTTCTTTCGGCCATGTGAAACATTCAATCTGTGCGTGAATTTGATTTACCGTACAAATTACGCATAGTGAATCGAAATGGCGCGTACAATTACTTAATTAGTGCGCTCTAAGAATCAAAAACGCGCAGGGTCAATTGAAAAACGCGCTGAATTACATAAAAAAAGACACGCTGAATAAATGTGCAGATTGAAAAGGCACAGGTATGTCTCAATAGAGTCTAGTAGTCCAGCATAACATAATATTAGTTTTAATCTCCGACCATGGTCATAATATAAAGCCGGTGTGCTCAGATAAAGTTGCTTCTATGACACAGACACACAATGTTGCCTCCATCTAAGAAGGTATTTTATAGTCTTGAGTTGACCAAGAAGATCAGAGGTAATCATTTAGCCTCTCAACATAAACAAGAGACAGGGAAACTGATACATTTTAGTAACCAATCTTATGAATGCAGACCATGAGGTACTGAACGGAACGAAAAGGATCTCAGAAGAACAGTCCCATACCTTCAGTATGGAAGACAGGCAAGTGATAATTGCGGTTTAAATAGACAGACCAACAGATATCAAACAATAGGGTGGTGGTGAATGGACAAAACAATGAATTGTGGTATGGGATCATTAAAAATATTGCAGTTCAGCACGTCAAAGGCATTGATGTATGTGCACACTTTTGTGGAACAAATGCTGTACTCATGACCAAAATAACAGAAGTGTTGGGTAGCAGTCGCGTGGTATTATCGAAAGTGTGATGTTACGGAAATGGAGTGAGTTGTATGCAATTCATTTGACACAATCATTTCTCATGAAACCATATAGGATCCACAAAAACATGGGAAAGTGTGAGCTGGTGATTTCAGATCACATAGACATAATTGCTCCTGAACAAATCATGTGTGAGTAAGTTTCTTACCATTTGGAATCCAATTATCAAACAGAGAAAATAGCTCCAGCAGACATCATAGAATTCATGGAAAAAGAAGTCTGTAGCTCCTTTATAGGCAAGGATGATTTGTACACACGTTGGTCAATGACAATCACAAAAGGAAACACATCATTAAAGGCATGTAAAAATGATAGCTATTCTCATAAATAAATGTGACATGTCTGACACAACCCCCCAGGATGTTTCCAGTACTTGTCAGGTCTGCAGAAATCCCTACAATCCTGACAGAGATGAACAGCGATATTGTCATGGATGTGGGTACTGGTTTCATTGCAACTGCATGCAAGGCCTGCCCAGAGGTTGCAACAAAATGGAAGCACTTGTAATCCAAATGAGCAAGGAGGTAAACCTTCAATTGGACATTGATTTCATCAGGCTTCTCTGCATTCCAATCTCTAGAGGGAAGCACCATGGCATAGTAGGGAATGGAATGCTGACATCAGTAATTTGGAAGGACTTTAAAAGAGCATTGAAGGGAGAGAAGCAGGATATGGGCATGAGCTGGAAGAATCATCTCACAATGCATACAGCAAGACAATCTAAAATGTCCTATGGTTACTACTCTTGTCCAGTCTGCTCGAAGAAAGACAGGCAATGGTATCTGTAGATAGAATGAAGTCATTAGCATATGCTCTACACAACATTATCTTTTCTTGATCATTTTACATTTGTATACGCACTTTTCGTTTCATTCAAGGAGTTAATTGGAGGCAATAAGAGAATCCCAATCACCCACTTATGAACCCCCAGCTAATGCCCCATAAATTACAAAAACTAAATTCCGTGATGAATATCCTGTTACAGAAATGCTACTTCCTGACTATAATTGAGGCATATACACTCAAAAACGGTTGGAGTCAACCATGATATCATAATGTGTTGTTCAGACCTTCACACCCTGTGCCCCACATGATTTAACCCCATGCACACCCCTACAATTGAAGGATGTGGCCTCTATTTTTGTCCCACTATCATCTCTGTTCTATACACCACACAGCACACAGCACATGCCTCATATTTGTCATAAATCCATGTTATTGTGTTGAAATTGCACTTTGAGCGCATTTGTGCGGAGCCACTGCACAGCCACTGCGCCGAACTTATGTTCGACTTATGTTCGGCGGAAAATATAACTACCTAGCACACTCAAAAGATCCAATACAAAACGTTCAGAGCATGCAATAGGCATCTGGCTATCCAGTGGCGGTAATAGAAGCAAAGTAGCAGAGTGGTATTCATTCTATTTTGTCAATATGCCTCATTCTGGGCCATTTCTATGTTCGGCTCAACACCCTAAATCCCAGAACACGAATTCTTCCATTTCAATACTCCTATTCCATCTCTAATATAGTATGGAACAGGGTGGCATATGTTATTCCTCGCGAACAATCGTAGATTAGTATACAGTGAACACAAAAACGTAGACTAGTATATATAGACGCTGTAATCCAACCCACGGAACCTCAGTCTGGTTCTCCTGAATTTCTCCCCTGAGCTTGTTAACCGAATCAGTGAGTCCAAACCTTCTGGTGAATCCCCTAAGAGCTGAGCTCAAGGGTTGTGTCATGTCTTGCAAATGTTGAAATATCCATACTAGATGTCTTATATGATGCTATACCAACACTGTCATCTACAGTGTATCCATGTATACCTATGGACATGCCACATATACATTAGATACATTTAATGTTCACAGTGACAGGTCAAGGACATTAGAGTGTTGTGTATTAGCAAATTCTTGTATGGATCTGGCAGACACATGCACTACCATTTACACGCTATGCATGAACAACTGAAGTGAAACTATATGTACAACAGCTACACATGCTGCTTGTTGTGATACATCACACACATGTTTGGCAATGTTCAGCAGCCACTGTTAAGACCCATGTTCCACAAGGCTCATCGTAGGCATGCACTCCACCTTATTTACTAAGTATTAAGGTATATGTGCTCCTGAGGGGTTGGTCTTAATGCCTATGTCCATTCTAGAAAACACGCAAAGCGGCAGCTTCACTCGACTATCCCTTGTTTCGCGAAAAATGAGATCCGTCCAGGTGCGTGTCATTCGTCGGCTGCCTCGTCAGACGAGGGATGCTTGAGAATCTCTTCCTGAGTTGGATAGCATGTCGGTGGTACTAATTAGCCATATTGAAAGAGTGGTTCTACCAAAAGCGGTGTAGAGGAAAGACAATATAGATATGATTCACCAAACATATGTTTGGCTGATTCTTGTCACCGTCAGCTACCAAGATCAGGTAATGTATTTAGTACACTACGCCTCTTAGTGTGTCGATATTTACACTGTGGTGTTATCGGATGGCATGCAGCACAACGACAATAGACACAACACGCCGAGCATATGTTGGGCGCATTCTTGTCACTGTTAGTCACCAAGATCAGGTGATGTATTTAGGACGTTACGCCTTTGTGTGTGTAGACATTTACACTGTGGTACCATAAAACGCCATTTAGTACAATAGCAGTACAGATGCAAGGTGCTTAACGTATGTTCGGTGCATTCCCGTTACTGTTACTGACTAAGATCAGGTGATGTATTTCGTACATTATTCCCTTTGGTGTCTCAATATTTACACCGTGATGTCATAGGATATCTTGTAGCACAATGATAGTACAGAGAAAACGTGCCGAACCTAACTGGAATATATATTCAGCACATTCTTGTCACTCTCGATAATATCAAGATCCAGAATGTATCTCACATCGTGCTTGTTGCAAATGTCACATAGCACATCCATAGTACAGACATAATGCACTGAATATATTGTTGTCACTGTAGATTAGCCTGTTGGTATGTCCTGCAACTCAAATGAAAGTGTTTCCATGCAGCGTCAACATACATTACATAATCAAGTGATGAATAATCCTCATATGTACACGCCTATTCCATTCTGGTTCGTGCCACTTCTTAACCACAAACCGTCGTCCTGTTCAAACTATCCCGCATTCACAGCTCAAAAATATGATTGCTACAAACAGTTTCCCAGAGAATATTCCACAGAAGATCAAGCTTCAGCGTCTAATTCAAAAGCGTTGAAGAGTCAGTACAAATACTGACCTGAAGCTGATCGATGTTCTAGTGGTTGGGAAGGGAGTCATGTTTACCCTTCCAGAATATTATGAAGGACACATTCAACGTTTTTTATGGAGAGAAGATGCAGTCCGTGTGGTCCTAAAGTTTGCGAATCAGCTCAATATCGAGAAGGGCTTGGAAAACAATCTCAAGATGGTCCTGTGGTACATGGACGATCTACTCGATTGTGTGGCTGCCGAGTCCAACTCCAAAGCCGCAGATCCCTCCTTCCGCAGCAGAATCCTTGATCACTATTTACTGATCGAGTACTGGGTCCGGCGACATGAGCCGGTCAATGTGAGAAAGTACCGTCGTGATCATGGTCGCAATATGGAGCGGAGCAATCTGAAAGAATGTGGTAATTACTGATACTTTTATTCATGCTCCATTCATCTCTGAATTGATGCAGATTGGGACGAATATGAAGATAATCTGGGTGGGATTTGGTCTGGGGCCCGGATGCAATACAGGATGGAAGAGAAGAATGGGACGCAAAAGACAGCGGCGGCACTACTGGAACAGATGAAAAACTTTTATTCCCCACTTCTGCAACAGGATTTACATTGTAAGCCCGATTGTGTGCATCTGTAAACAACGCTGATGAATTTCAGTTGGCTATACCCATCTCAATGAGGAAAATGCAGAGGAATCAGACCAGGTGGAGGAAGAGGACGAAAGTGGAGATGATGATGATGATTATGAGGAGGAGGAGGAGGAGGAGAGGAGGAGTATATGGCTCCAGGAAGCGGGAAAGGAACGGTAATCAGGGTAAAAAAGAGGGGAGGGGGTAGTTAGTGGTGATGGAGAATGAGACAGCAAGAGTAAAGCTGTAAGGAAAGAAGGACGAAAATAAGGGAGAGAAGGTGACAGACAGAGGGGAGGAAAAAGAAAAGGAAAAGTAGAAAGAGCGGGAAGGAAAGGAAAGGGAGTAAGAGCAAACAGGCTCATACTGGTATAGCGTTCCTGCGGGGTGCCGTGGCATACCTTCGATACATGGAAGGACATAAGGCACAGAATAAACGGAGTGCATGGCATGCAAGCCAAAGCGCCGTAAGGGTAAGTCGATAGGCTTATGTATAACCTGCGTAATCATCTCTCCATAATTGAAGGATCTGTTTCCTAGGGATGAGCATGGGTATACACATGGGTATCCCAGTGCCCACCCGCACTCGCACCTGTCATGGGTTCATACCCGCCCAAGCGGGTGCGGGTAATCACGCGGGTACTACATTTCAACACCCGTACTTGCACTTGTTGTGGGTATCTATTACCGAGGAAAGCACAAAATGAATGTAACACTATGAATCTACAACTCATCAAAATTAATATGATCCCACCCCACCTCGAGATCCTCCTCTGTCTTAATGTCAGGCATCTGAGTGACCCATTGGACATCGTCATCCACAATGAAGTTAAGCTGGCTCCAGCTACTGAGGCAGAGTAGAGCACGTGTCGAATGTGCTGAGAGACGAGAACAGACATGAGAAAGTAGAAGGCGGCCACGGCTGAAAAGGCGCTCTGTTACAGGATTATAGATTTTCACTACCAAAGTGACTACACTTTGGCTACACTTTGATTAGTGTCAGTCAGATGTCAGTCAAACTTGACTACACTTTTGCACTACCAAAGTTGCTACACTTTGACT
>JBBPKK010000197.1:0-40513 GCA_038089215.1 Tylopilus vinaceipallidus
TCAAAGTGTAGCAACTTTGGTAGTGCAAAAGTGTAGTCAAGTCTGACTGACATCTGACTGACACTAATCAAAGTGTAGCCAAAGTGTAGTCAACTTTGGTAGTGAAAAAGTATCATCCTGTAACAGCAGCATCCCCTTTTTATCTTCCTCTAGCTTGCCCTAAACAAATTCCTATGTATATAAACCACCAGATTAGCTAGTAGAGTCTTTAGCTAAATCTGTGCAATTATATATATGTAGTGTTTAAGCATTCTTTGAGTGATTGGCTTGCAATCCCTCTCAGTATTTTTTTTGAAGCAAACATCATTAGCTCTATGATAGTGAGCAACTTGTGAACATAAAGACATCATACCGCTTTGCCTTACAGCTTGCATTACATTGAATCTTGCATATGTTACGCAAGGTATGACATAGTGCAAGCTACAAAGCAAAGCAATATGAAGTCTCCACATTCACAAGTTGCTCACTAATGTAGAGCTAATTATGTTTTGCCTCGAGAGGAATACTAAGTGAGATTGCAGGCCAATCACACAAAGAATGCTAGAATACTATATATGATTGTGCAGATTTAGCTAGGGATCCCCTAAGCTAATCTGGGGTTTTTATATACATTCAGTGTACTTTAGGGTTGGTAGAAAACCAGGCCAAAAGGGAGATGCTGTGGGAAAGCATCAGAAATAGTAAGAACTGTCAGGGCAGTGTCCACAGCATCAGAAGGTTTCAAAGGAAATAAATGGTAACTAGGAAATGGCACAGCCAATGTGCCATGCAATAAGGATGAAGAAAGAAAGAGACAAGCATAAGATGCAGATGGTAGCAAACCATAGGGCTTTGAGGGTGAGAAGGATAAGCCCTAGGAGCAATAAGTGTACATACAAGCATAAAGGGAAGAAGGGAAAGAAGAATAGGTGGAGAAAATGTAACAGCATAACAGCTAATGCAATGGGACATTAGGCAGTGTTCACAACAGTAAGAATCTTTGCAGGGAGTCATCCTGCAGGATTGGCTGATGTTGAGGACATGGAGTATTCAGAGATGGTACTAGTGCACAATGCACAAAAAGTTCACTACAACTACATCTTTCATTGTAAATATTTTCTATCATAGTTCTGCCAGTTTCTGCCATTAGGTTTGACCTATTGCTGGCAATTGCCATTGGTGAAATTGGCAGTGCTCTGCCAACAACACTAGTCTGAGCTTACTGTAGTCATGCTGTAATTACTGTAATTATGCCATAAAATTGTAACAGGTTGTTGGTTCCTGTCCTAAAATCAGAGATTTGCTGATGTCATTCATGCAATACCATGATTTTCAGCTCAAGATGGTAAATCTGGAATATGATATGATAGATAAAGCTACATGTATTTTTTTCTTTCATGAAAGGATGTCTCCTTGAACAATGGAACCCCATTAATGCATTTGGGGCACACATCCTTCATTACATGTGCCAGGGCAATGCATTAATTGTAGTAAAAAAAATCTAGAAAAAAACATAGTCATAGCATATACTGCTACCAAGCTCTTCGTTATGTTTAAATGTGATCTATGTGCTATGGTAGGATTTTATGGCTCCTAAAGTCTGGTGTGCAAGAAACGTGACATTGCTGTGCTGACTCGACGGAGTGAATTTTCGGCAGAAGTGGCAGCTGCGGCAACTCTGCAAACTAGTCGAAAATTTAAGCTGCGCTAGAAATCGAGCCATTGGCGACAGCGTGTCGAAGTCGGAGATCAATTGAACACCGTGACATAGTGTGACACGTCACTCAGGGAGTTGCAAAATTTCCCATCGGTCAGTTTTGCTGTTGACACTGGCATCCTCCGGCAACCTCAATACGTTGTTTCTGGAAATCCTGTCTGTTGCAAACACTTCAATTTAAGTAATTTATCTGCCATTTCATGTGACTTTTACATTTATTCCGGTTGCAAATGGTGCATTTTTGCAAGTCGCGTTGAGATTTTGCAATACCGGTCGGATGATAGTAGTAGCACTGTCAGTTGGACCGGACCGCCTAGCAAGGCAGCGGAAAAGAAACCGCTCTGCTGACTCATCCGCTGACTAAATTCTAAGAAGGCTGTATCTGATCAGCCTAGGCGTTACGCGCATGGTCCACTGGCACACGAGTCCGAGACAACCGCTTCACTCCGACTATTACTGTACAAATTGTGGGCCGTCCGGCGTCATGATAACTCCATAACTTCGAGTTATACATTATCATCGTCAGCGAGCGCATATGAAACCCACCGTCGGTGCTATTACTAGCCTTCATTTCGGGGAACCTCGTTGGAACCTCCCAGGGTCATTGCAGCTCAGGTACGATCGCCAGACAACCGATGAACATGAAAGCCTCCATTTGTAGGACATTTGGTCACGCGACACCAAAAAATCAGGCAGACCGAGTTTTGCGACCCTGGCAGTGGAGTTGCCATCCGAACCATTAACGAAGTCCGACACATTCGAACCTCGAACCACTGCCGATGTCGCGGAAGCAAAGTAACGGCCGCCGACTCCGATCTGCAGGCCATCGTCCACATGACAATCAGAGTCACTATACTTGAACTTTCTGCATCCAAGCCCGGCTCTCGCAGTACCGAGAATCGGAGCGAGTTGATAAACATGTTGAACGGCGGCTCGAACCTACGACATCTCGGAGTTGCTCTTCTACTATGATGGCAGTGATCGTCTCCTTCAAGCTACTTTCTAGCGGGGCTGTGTCTAACGTTCCTCAATAGAATACGTTCACCCCGAACCAATTTGATATGATGATACGTACAGTGAACCCCATTCACTGGCTCCCGACAACTTTCTAGATAAAATGTATTTCCGCAAATATATGCCGCACACCGCGGTGGCGGCGACAAACAAACGGGCAAGATTCCGCGAGATCCATCTCTCCGGCTGAACCCGATCTGACTAGGAAAGTTTGACAGGGAAGCATCTGTTGATTATAAAAATCAAGATCAACAACGAGTCCTCGACGAGCCTTAGCTGCCTGTGTTGCGGGGAATAGCTATCGGCTGCGCTGCGGTGTGGTGGTTAGATCTGTGAAACTGCAAAACCTTGGTCCATAGCTTGTACCGCTCTGCGGAGCACACGAATGTAGCGACTGACTCTCGGGAATACCCGTTGTCCCGGCGAAGGAACTTCGGATCAGATTCATGGAAGTTGATGTGTAACCGCTGTTACGCATTGAGTTCGGTATGTGTTACTTGACTGAAGTACGAGTAAGTTAACCCGCATCCGCGCTAGCCCCGTGAAACTTTGAGCGTGATTCTGCCAATCGCGTTTTATCGTCTTTTCCCAAGTTTCAAAGTTGTTTTAATTGATCACATGCGGCGTTCACAGTTCGCAGTTCACCTATTACTGTGACGAGGCTCCCTGCTTTCTAGAATGCATAAATGCCGCAACTCATCCGCTACCATACCAGATTGTGGCAACCGCCTCATTTATATACGTTCTTTCCTCTTCTCAATACCAATCATTGATATTTTTTATCCAGTCGTCTTTTGGGATATATAGATCGGCACTAAAGTATGAAGTTTACCAAGTAAGTAGTGATTTTTTCTATTGCGTCTGTCATTCCTAACCAGCTACTGGTCCCTCCCCTCCCACGTCGTTGAAGATACCTTCAAGACAACCAGGAAAGTATCTTTGTCTGCGTACCCCGCACGTTCTAAGCTGTTCTCAACAGACCCCTGAGTGGAAAAATGCTTATATGTAACTAATTCATTGCTCTCGTTGATTGCCGATACTCTAACAAGAATTCTTCACGACGGGAAACGTACTGCTTCCTACCAACAGAGACTATTGCAAACTCAAGGCACAACTAAGTGTTATACGCGCAAATGCTCCGCAGCAAGTCAACATGTTAGGTCCCTTTAGGAATACAAATGCTTCCAATGCCCACTATTCTGTTCCAAATGATAGGCAGGCGCATGATGACTTTGGAGGTAAGATTGCTCCTCAAAATCTTATCGACAATCCATTCCTTCTCAATCGTGTTAGAAGTGTACTTGAGTCGAGGGAATGCAACACTCGCACGCGTCACAAACTTAAGGGTTTCAGAATCCATTCCCACAAAGAATGGTGTTACGAACTCCATTGCCCATAAACCAGCTCCCCCTTTGAGGCAGGGGATCCGAAATAAGGGAGGTATGCCATAGTCAAGATGACAAAAGTCGATCCCGCGGACTCATGAAGAACAGCGGGACTCTCCTTTAGTTTTTCTTTGGCCAGTCTTCCGCCTCACGACACTACAACAATAGGATTGGATCTGCCCCCTCAACAAGCGCCATGTTTCCCAAAAACACCTATGTCCCCTGTTTTTGCATTCTTCAAGGACCCAGGTATCTGTCCACATTGTCTGTCGAGATTGAACTGCATTTAGACCATGATATTAACAGTATCTCTCGCATTGCCACCATTGTATATAATACTCTGCAACCTGCCCATCACCCATGTTAAGTTCTTTGACATGCTAGATGCCGAGCTCAACAAAGTCGAGACATTCTATGTAGAAAGAGAACAAGAGATGCAGGAGCGTTCCAGAATGCTAAGAAAACAATTGAATGAACTTTGGGCAAGCCGCGAGGTGTTTTATGTTTGTTCCTTTTACTGCTGCATAACTGACATGCATGAAATTGATCTACACCCTTGTCAGACATCGTCTATGCATTATGACTCCCAGGTCTCTTCAAGGTTCTTTACGCCTTCATTTTCATCACTATGGTGGTAAATATCATCCTTGTGTAAATTCTCTGTCCTAGGCTCACAAAACATCAGAGTGTCGCCGGTTCGTTGATACAATTATTCTTGGAATGCAAACAAGTGAACACAGCCACTTCGATGGCGCAAATTTTAGATCTCAGAGAAAGGGCGAAGTAGTTACTAACAACGCGTTGTCAAAAGCCAGCACCACCTCCGTTCCAGAGGTACTGAATTACTCCTTTAAGTTATCACATGGCGGAAAAAAGTGTTCTCTTGATTCTGAGGAGTATCAGCACGCGAAGCAAAGGCTCCGAAAGGCTATCATTGGACATTATCGGTAAGTCTAGAAAATACTCTCCATTTGAAATCTTCCACTGGGCAGAGGTGGATCCTGGGTGATGCCACTTTTCTCTCCTGTGTGAAACGTCTTAGCCAAGATCACGATGCTCATATCAGTATATTTATAGTTGTCTCGAGGCTCTGAGCAATTACAGAGTGAGCCTCTGGTTTACCTTCATACTGCACTTTTTGACATTACGCTCCTTGTCTCTGGATTGAACGCTCGATTTATCTTGAATTATCATCCGTGTCTGGACTATAAACATGACTTCCGTGCATTCCCAAGATTGTTAACCTCGCTGGCTTTCGCAGAGTGTTAGAGTGGTACGGAAAATTTTCCGAGACCACCATCCTTGACGTATACATGAAGGAAAAGGTATGCAAACTAATTGGTACCACGCTTAGCAATACTGAATGAAGGCTGGTAGGTAGAGCCGACCGCATTTGCCTCCGGCGCCATGGTTAACACTTTGCTGGAAGAGATGGAAAATCTTTTCGCCATGCGATTTGGTATGTTCCTCGAGATGGAAATGACATAGGACCCACTGATGTCTTATAACTAGAACTGAGAGATAAGAAAAGGGCAATTGATTGCCTGCGAATTGGGCCGTTATTAAAAACCCACCACTCCAGCGCATTCTATTCGGGCCTGTGGTTGGGATTAGCGTTTCCCGCGATTGTGGGTGGCACTTACTTATGTAGGGACCTCCTCAGAGTGCTCCATGATATGACTTTGAACTTTGTTAATCATTGGCAGCTTTTCAAGAGCAGACACGCGAATCGCTCCCATCATGGGATATTCTTCTTTTTATTTATTCCATACTCGTTGTGCCGGTGCTCCTTGCACTACTGATTGGCATCAACATTCTGGTGTGGGTGCGGAAAAATATCAACTACACCTCCATCCTTGGTGAGTCACTGTCACTGTGCCTTGTTTGCCGTCTGATGATCTGCGCAGAACTGAATCCAAGATCAAGGCTTAATTGTCGTGAATACTTTGAAGTATGTATTACACGCGTGCCGCACACAGTCTGGTCTTGACTGTGCATGGAAGCTTCCTTCCTTTCTCTTGTGCTCACTGTCCTTCGCATTTTGGTTTTCCATGGCTCAAATTGGCTCACCGATGCTGTGGCCCTTGATTTGGCTTGCTCTCACTATTATGGTAATGCTTAATCCAATTCTTGTAAGTCCTTCAGCCTTCTTCCCAACACGGCTCCTATGATGACCACACCTCTCTGTATGCAGAATATGATGTGGGGACATGCTCGCTGGTGGACAATAAGGAAAGTATCTAAACTGGTCATTAGTGGATTATGGAAGGTCGAGGTTTGTTGCGTCAGTACCAGTGCCAACGACACCTAAATATATATTTCAGTTCACGGACGCTTGGCTTGCGTATGACCCCTGGCGTTTCATTCACTGAAGTATACTCACTCCATGACTTCCAGTGACCAGGTTTGCAGTCTGGTGTATTCACTTTCCAACCTATATTTTGTGGGTTGTTTTTACAGCCGCTTCTTTTTCAATGTCTCCACACTGACAAGGGAAGGTCTGGTTGACTCTAAATCCTTCCCGCACGTCTCTTTCACGCTCAACGTTGCCACTCTATATCAAACAGGATCATCTGCTCCCCCTGGTGAACTCCGCGGTCTCCTATCCTCAGCCTATGACCCTCGTGTTCAAAACGCCTGGTCGACGTGCACTGTGTCTCAGAATTTTGGAGCGTACTTTCTTCTTGGCGCGTTGCCGTTCACCGTGCGTTTAGTTCAAAATCTGAGACAATATCGCGACTCGAAGGTCCCTACCCGACTTATCAATGTAAGGCATATATACGATCTTTGTTATGTATTGTGTTCATCTTTGATCGAAATAGGCCGGAAAATATGCCATGTGTCTGATAAACTACTTCGTTTACTGCTGCTTGAGGCAACAACGTATGTTCGACTCTACGACGGTTCGCACATAACTTGACTAGCCTCCAAGATGCCCCTTACTCCGGTAAAATCTACGCCGTTTGGTGCTTCACGGCAACGGTCAGTTCGATATACGGATGTATGTGGGTAAGTCACGCTCCTACTTCATACGTTTCAATGATCTTGACAAACTTGCACCTAAGGACTTTCTAATGGATTGGTCGATGTGTGAACCGCACGCCAAGTATCCCTTCCTGAGACAGGAGCTTGTCTACAAATCACAAATACCAGTACGCTCCCTCGCCCATACTTGCCATTTCACTGACGGCTCTGTTGTCGCAGTGCTACTACTTTGCTTTGGTACGATTGTGGTCCCGTTCCCTTTAATATCCATTCCCAATGTTGCTCCACAGGTGTCAAACCTATGCATTCGTTTCATGTGGCTGAATTGCATATTCCTCGACGAGGCCAATACAACCGTATACGCCTTCATTGCTGCTCTGTTGGAGATGTTACGAAGGGTGCAGTGGAATTTTTGTACGCGTTTCACTTACTTTCATGATCGCTGCTTAGACGTCCGGGGCACTCACTGTTTCAGATCGACTCGAGAGCGAGCATCTTGATAACATGCATCGGTTTCCGATCACCCATGAAGTGCCATTGCCGTACGAATTGGATGCACACGCCAATGATGAGCGAGAATATGACGAGCCGCTAGATGGGCTGTCGTGGTTGAAGCAGCAGAGCTTGAAAGAGAATGGGATCGTTTAGTGTGCCTTAGCAGCGCCCACGAGAATAGAGTTTGCCCGGCTTAACTTTGACCATGAAAAGGGAAGGAGCCGGGGCCTGTAAGCAAGTTCGAGTTCCATGTTGAAATGGAACATCGGAAGACCAATCACAAGCTGCACGTGCGTCCAGTGACTATTACATAAGATCAGCGGTGTAAGCCCAAGACTCTTACCATACATCTAACATGAAGCGTTGGGCTTCAATGGATCATCGATAACCCAAGGAAAAGATCGCACCACATGCCCACCCGGCCAATTTTTTGGCCACGGCTACGTTCTCCTTCGACACTTTATTAGACTCTTGCCCAACCCAGCAGTTGGAAATACCGATGAGTCGAGATATGTCACTATACAACTTGTTGATCAGACTCGACAAGGTGCGACAACCCTCATCATCACGATGAAAGACCCACTACTAACACAGAGGGGCTAATAATAGGTGCGTAAATTCACTGCAAACGGGCGCATCCGCCTGACTTCGAGAGGGTCGTTCTTCCTCCAAGCTGCTTGAAAATCTCGGCCGAGTCATATCAAATAAATAACGGTCCGAACTTCGGGCAAAAATGGAAGCATTATGTACACACGTGTCAGGCGATCTTACATGACGCGTTGTTCTCCCACTGCTGCGGGACTTCTTGAACCCCAAAACTTTATATCCAGTACCAGGTTTGGCGTCTTGTGTCGACGTGCTGAGTGTCTTGAGCTTGACGAGCTTCCGGCAGCACTTTCAACAGCCTTGAACGGATTTTCCGTTTGCTCAAATTCTCCAGAAGGAAATATTCTTCGATGACTCCGTTGCAAGAAGTAAGTACTCTTCCGACCACGATTGCTTGCCTGATGACTAGTGACTACACCGTGATAAGGCAACCATCGTCGTTGGTAACACGTCAGCAAGATTTACAAGGATAGTGGCGATGTAAAAAGTCACCCAATAGTACACTAGGGGGAGCATACAGGGCCGAGACAGATTCAGAGGATCTCCCTAGTGGGGCTAGCCCAGTTGCAATTAGCGAACCTTGTCTGCAACTCGGCGTTATTCAATCTCACCTGACCCATACCATGTGATACCGCCAAATCGTCCGTGCCAACCAACGGTGGTGATAAAACAATCTGACCCGCCATCATCGCCTCGTTAACAGCCTTGTCATGGACCGTGGTTGCTTCCTAAGCACTACCTGACGGCACTCCTCGCACACAGACCCCTGATCTTGAATTTCCTACGCGTCTTCTCTTGCTTAGCCGTGAGTGGAACGTTTATCATATATTATTTTATGCCATGCAGGGGCAATCCTGACGTTTGTACTTGACAGGGACAGAACTCACTCTCATGAACATCGTAAATTTCTATTGAAGTGCGACAATCGCGTGCGATTGCTGTGGCAACTCCCCTTCTTCGAGTCTTCCTTCCTGCATTCACATCTCACATCTCGACTAGCTCATCCGGCGTCTACACCTATGCATCACATTCCTCTTCTCTCCTTCGCATCTCCACTGTCTTATCCGACTGCTCGTATCGATGCGCGTCGGCCCAATACATTCCGAACTGGAAACGGGTATCCCCCGAGGCGTAGTTGAATAGGCAGCCCCCTCCGCTGCATCACGCACAGATCTGACGTCGAATCTCCGTGTACCTTGTCAAACGATCTCGGAGCACCCGATGTGGTGAACGAGACTGTGATCTGGTCGGTTTTCACCCTTTTAGCATCCTCTTGTCAGACAATCGATCTACTACGCGGAGGCCCTGACGCTCGTGCGCGCACGCGATTTTTCCCTTGAGCTCAGAAACATCAGTTCTCTCCATGCCAACCATCCGCCACACCGAGGCGAGCAGGATCCACGGGCACCCGAACAGACGCCACGACGCTGGGCGGGGTGATCGCCGAGAACTGGTTCTTCTCGGTGAAACTGTGCCACGACGACCTCCGGAACGTGCTCGCGACGGCAGCACCCCTGGCGTCGAACGCGTGTTGCGGGTCAGGCGCGACGAGCCCCAGGCAAATACACCGCACGCACGGTCGTCCGGCCGCACGAGCGCACTGGTGCATTTGCTGGGTCGCATAGCTGTTTGTGGAATCTGCCTGCGTCAGGGCCGCCCTGGATCTTGGCGTGCCCGATGTGGTAAACCCGATTGCGATCGTGGCCGTTCCGCTTTCAGTCACACCCTCTGGTCGGTCCGCCATTGTATCTGAGCGCGTTCCAGCCCTGACGCGCTCAGAACTGTTCCGATCTCCGTGCAGGGTAAGCACGGGCCTCGGACGCCTGAATACGCGCGCCACAAGGCCAGGCACCAAGGAGGGGATCTCCGGGTACGATACCCGAGAGTGGTCGAGCGTTCACGGGTCAAGGATGCAGTGCAAGCATAACCGCACGCATTTGAAGCGGAGGCAATGAACGAGACACACGGTGCCGTCGCACACGAGCAACTTTCCACCTGCGCGTTCGGCTGGGCCGCATGGCTGTGAACGAAGAGATCTTGGCGCACCCAATGCGGTGGCCGTCACATTGCGATCCTGGTCGTTTCCCGCTCTCTCAGCCTCAGTGGGTTATCTGCGCTGGAACGCCGACACGCATGCGCGTCTCGGTGTCATGTCCCTCACGCTCAGAACGATCTCGACGTTTTCGATCCCCCCCCGGGCGCGCCCGGCGAAGGCAGGCACCTTGGACGTCCGACCTGAGATAAATGCGTGCGCCACGAAGCGGATGGGGGTGATTGCCGTGCAGGACCGTGTTTCTCGGTTAAAATGGGCACACGACCTCCGAAACGTGGCCAAGGCCCTACCGTCGTCGGACGGGATCTCAGGGTCAACAGCAGGGTGGCCCCCCCGGCGGCACGGACAGTAAAATCTCACCGCGCAAGTCCGAAGCGGGGGTCGCGGACGAGGATCGTCGCCTCGCCGCACACGAGAGAACGCGCACCCGAGGGCGATGTTGCTAGGTAACACTTTGAATCCCGTCACCCCTGGAATGTAGTACAGTTGACTCCTCATAACACATACTCGGTATAACACATACACCCCCATAACACATACATTTTTGAATTTCCTGAACTGTTCTGCAGGGGGAAAACCCATGTTCGAAAACCCATGCTCCCTCAAAACACATACTTGCGGGCCTATCTCAAGGAGCTATGTATGATGAGGGAGTCAACTGTAGTCATGCACAATCTCTTGAAATGCCTCCGGTGGCAGTGTGCACGACCATCTTGCTCCAGTGCACGCACTTGCGAAGACAGAGATCCTAAAATCCACAAAATGAGATATAGATGTAAATCTAGAGTAGCTACTAGTCCGTCTCTCGTGTGGCGCCATGGTACCTATGCACGACGACACGTCTCGTCTAAGACGCCCGCGGCAACGCTCTCGCACTGCCCTGCAGCGCCGGCGAATTGCTATGGCTCCTAGACACGCTCGGTCGTACACGACGTTCGGAATGCAGTCGCGTCCGTTCGTCCGCCTCGTCCTCCATGCTCCCCGCGTCCTCCTCCTCCTCCTCCTCTTCTTCTTCCTCCTCCCTCTCCCGCAGCTGCGACAGCGGCATGCTCACGTCACCGCCCTCCTCTTCAAACGCGGTGAACAGCGTGTTGGTCTGCGCGCGGTAGAGCGAACTCCGGCGACCGTGGCCCGCAGAGTGGAGCACACCGTCGGATCGGAGCTCGGAGGTGCCTCCCCAGCCGTCGAGCGATGGGCGGCCCTGGAGGCTCATGCGCGGGTTCATCAGCCCGCTTTCCAGCGCCGAGTGGCCGTTTTGTTTCGGAGGCTCGGGTGTGCGCGAGAGGTTGAGGAGGTGGACGCCGAGGAAGGTGACGGTGAACCCGGCGAGCAACGTCACCGTGTTGGTGCCACCGGTGGTGTTGAAGCCCTGGAACAGGATGAGGGAGGCTACGATCGTCGCTGTGGAGAAGCCGACGTAGTACATGGGGTTCACACTACAGAGGGCGCGTGAGGGGGGCCATCAGGGCAGGGCGAGCGAGGGGACGTACACGTTCGTGGAGAAGGTGTCGAGGGCCTTGTTGAAGTAGTTCATCTGTACCAATATGCAGCCCACCACGACAATGCCGAATACGTACGTGCTGGGATGCGTGAATTGGTTATTTCCACCGAGGGTGAGCTTGACGGCGACGCCGAATCCTTTGATGGCCATGACGGAGACAGAGCCGACGAGAGAGCATATGGAGATGTACACCAGAGGGGTCGAGCGGCCATAGCGAGGGACGACCTTGAAAATCATGACCAGCGAGAAGATGAAGACGGTCAGGCAATACAACATGAAGCCTGCGCAGAATGAGTGAATTTTCCAAAGAGCCGGAAGTCGACCTGCCTGGCTGGAGGGCATAGTGCAGTATTTCGTCGACCGTTTCAATCTCTTTGTCTGGCGGCGCATGCAAGACGATGATGAGGGAGCCGAGTAGGCACAGCGCGCATCCTGTCCGACCGAGGTGACCTAGTTCTTCATTCAACAGGAACGACGCGAGCACTGCACTGTGTGGTGTCAGGTTTGACAGCAGTGGCAAATTGAAGGAACCAACCCAATCAGGACACTCAATGCACCCAATGGCGTCACTAGTATTGGTGGTGCGAAGGTATAGGCGGCAAAATTGGCAACTGCGACGTCCATGAGTAACAAACGAGCAGATGTCTGCTGAAAGCTCGCCTTCTCCTAACACCACTGTTGACAGGCAAAGAGGGGTACGATGTGAGTCCAAGTGGCACGACGACGGGCATGGACGTACATGTCGATATGCCGGCCCACCAGGTTGGATTTCGAAGATAGGCATAGTCGTCCGAGGCAGAGACGTAGGAATCACTGCGTGCGTTGGCGTCCGTGAGACCCTAAGGGAGGCGCACATCAGGTCTGAAAAAGACGAAAACAAAGAAGAGGGCGCCTCACCTTCTTGGTGATGATGAAACTGGTTCCGATGGCGATCGAGCTTGAGACAGCGAGGGCCAGCCCGATGTATTTGTCTTCCACCATCGATGCGGGGGGGAGGGAGGACAAGGGAGCCCGTTGAAGTCACGGTAGGAGGCCACGCCGGCAGCTCAACCACCGCCCATCTCACGTGCCACCGTCGAGTACCAATTTGGACATCCAACAAGTTGTGCCATCCAGCGAGCATGGCGACAGCTGGCGCACTTCCTCCAAGCAGGCACATCGAGATTGAGCCCGTGTGGTTTCCTGATGCTCCCGAAACAGGGTCACTACGAGGCTGTCTGCCTTCAGGGCACCGAGCCCCGGGAGTTTCTGGATGTAGACCTTGCTATATGTTGCTTCTACCCCGGCACTGCAGTCGTATACACCATTCATAAATACTTTGCGAGGACCGCGCCTTGTCTGCAAATCCGACACTGACCACCCACTCGAGGACGGTTTGCTTGGGTTTGCCACTTTTGTACATGCTTCTGGCGATGCCAGTGGCTCGCGCACGTGCGGCCCAAGCGTCCGCACCACTTTGTGGGGCTTTTGTCTGCCAGCTACTCTTTCTTTCCTTCTTCCCCTTTTCTCGCTCAAGTCGACGACCACAGCCCCCACGACATGGCTGACAGCAAGAACGATCTGACGCCCACGACCGACCCCAGTGTGGTCTTCGACGAGGATGCACCCGGTCCCCCCATTTCCGTGCCAGAGGAGCCCGCAGATGCTGGGGAGGGCGGCAAACTCAGGATGATCGTCCAGCTCGTCAAGAAGTGTCTTGGCGTCAAGGACATCGCTGCGATGTGGGTGCTGCGCAGTCGCCCGCTCCCTCGCTGACCCCTTGATGACAGGCGTCTATCGCTCCCGGCGTCACTGCTCGAACCGATGCCAAACCTGGAGTACTGGCAGTACCTCGATCGTCCTGATCTGTTTGCAGCGTACGTCGCCGTTTTTTTTCTGCGCGCGTACGCTACTCGGCTCACTTGAATCCCGCCACAGCATTAACGATTCTGATGACGCTTTTGAGCGCATGCTTGCCGTGATACGATTTACGTTTGCCAAGGACCTCAAACTCGTCGTGAGTCGCTGCCGCGATTCCACTACGTACACAGTTTGACGCTTGCGTATGCAGCATGGCAAAGTCTGCAAGCCCTACAACTCGGTCCTTGGAGAACACTTTCGTGCACATTGGGACGTCCCCCCTGTGCGATACTCCTCTGATCCAAGACACCCCCCTATCGTCGGCACACATTCAACGCAGACACACTCGCCTCTCTTATCGACAACTGCACTGCCATCAGAGACCTTGAGCATTAAGAGTGGCCGAAGCGAACGTAGCTCCAAGAGTGCTCGAAGCGGGCTCAGTCTTCTCTCCAAGAACAAAGCGAGCCCCTCAACCGCGCCTACCTCGCCACCGCAGACCTCCGACGTGGATCTTGCAGGACCGATATCGAACCTCTCCCTCGGCGGAGGCACATCCGATCCGGATTCTGTCCGCGTGGTGTATATGACCGAACAAGTCTCACATCATCCCCCCATATCCGTCTACTATGCCACCTGTCCCGCTCGCTCCGTCGAGATGCGGGGGGTGGACCAGATCTCGGCAAAGGTCTCAGGTACAACCCTGCGCGTCGTACCAGGATCACAGAACAAAGGGATTTACATTGACATCAGTGGTGGTCCAGGAGAGGGCGAGCAATACCATGTCAGCCACCCCATCGCGAGCGTCAATGGGATTTTGCGAGGCAGCTTCTACGTCACCATGGGGGAATCCACGATTATCACGTGCACAGGTGGGAAGGGCAAAGAAAGATACCGTGCGATAATAGAGTATAAGGAGGAGGTACGCCTGTCGCTCGACTGAGAAGCCGTATTCTGACCCGGTCTTGTCTGGTGTTTCAGTCGTGGCTTGGGCGCGCACAATTCTTGGTCGAGGGTGTCATCCACACGTACGACGAAGACGCAACGGAGCACGAGGAGTGGACGCGGGTCAAGCATGTCCCTCTGTCCCGCGCTGTCGCCTTCTTTGAGGGGTGTTGGCGAAACCGCATTCGGTGGAGACGTCATCGTTCGGGTTCCAGCGTGTCGGTGGCGTCGACGGCCGAGTTCAACACGTTGCTCGATCTGGAGAAGCTGCAGGCCATTCCCAAGGTCGTCCGCCCCTTGGAGAAGCAACTTCCCCAAGAGAGTCGAAAGCTGTGGGAGAACGTCACCACGAAGCTCCTCGCCAAGGAGTATGGGGACGCAACTAAGCACAAGCTTGTCATTGAGCAGAGACAGCGCGACGAGGCTAGTGAACGGAAACGAAAGGGCGAGCAGTAAGTGGTTGCATGTCCAAACTCGACGATGGGTGGCTGACGTATGGCGTCTAGGTTTATACCCTCTTACTTTGAGAAGGACTTCAGCTCTGGCATACCCATGCTTACACAAGAAGGCCGCA
The DNA here is from genome assembly GCA_038089215.1 of Tylopilus vinaceipallidus. NCBI lineage: Eukaryota > Fungi > Basidiomycota > Agaricomycetes > Boletales > Boletaceae > Tylopilus > Tylopilus vinaceipallidus. Next base: position 15,094 of record JBBPKK010000197.1, read on the forward strand.
AAGCTGTAGAAGAAGAGCTTCGAGAATGCACTGTAGCGGACACGCTATAGAGGCGTGTTCAATTGATGACGCACTGTGACGACCATTTTTAATGTTTTGTGTTTTTTCCCAACCCATGCTGTTCTTCCTTTCTCTTGCCATTCCTGTGCGGGCTTGAATGCCCGAGGACGTCGGCTATGCCTTACTGCTTTAGTGTCGTTTGCACATCTCATGATGATATCCCTACGCTATCTACGATCCCTAAATCGATACTCGCTCTCGAGACAATCTTGGTCTGACCTTGTCTGAGCCAAGCACGACAAGGCCGGTAGCGATAACACTGATCGCCATCTGGCGCCCATGATTTTTTGATTCCGAACACCAACGTTGGCACGTCATGCCAGAGATGAAAAAACGTCCATGTTCTCGCAGCCTTTTCGGGTAGAGGGACAGCGCACGATTCGAAGCGCGTGTCCTCGTGTGCTCGGAACTGGTCCGGATGGTATCATCGTTGCATATCACACCTTCGCCAGCAAGGTCGCCCGGCTAACTCCACTTGCCCATTCAGACGCCATATCAGACGCCATGTGGTCTGCGGAGGGGGGGGAGGGAAGGGATGCGTGGCAAGCACAGATTGGCATGCGAGACTGGCGATTCACACCACATCTGGGACGTGCGCTCCAGGGCGCGCGCACCGTCGACGCTCTCAAACCGAGCGGCAGAGCAAGGCAACCGCGCCTTGGGGCCTGGGGCGCGCGCCATCCTGATCCTCCACCGCGCCATGCACCGCGGCGACGAGACGAGGGCACCAAGGCCGATCCCGAGCACTGCGCGGGACCGGATCCACAGCCGGACCCGCCCGCGCGCCGGGCACACGGTAAAAAATCAGCTGATGCCGCCGGGGCGACCCGCAGGGTGCAGACACCGTGGTCTTTGCCGGTGATCAGGGTGTCAGGTCGCAGCACATGACGGCCTAGGAGGTGGCGTGGCTGGAAGGCGACCCGACGACGGCGTCAGCTGGTGACGCGACGGGGCGGCGGAAGAAAAAAAAAAGGGACACGACATCGATTTGAAATACCCAAACCCAAGAGGTTCGGGTGTCGAGATCGCCCACGTTGGGCATGCTGAAACGCCCCCTCCGTCCGTCCGTGTTCCTGTTTGGTGTTGCCCCCCCCCTCACCGTCGCCGCATGGGGAATCGGTTCAACGTGGACAGGGGCGTCGCTTGTACATGTGGGCTGTGTAGACCGGTACCCGTCGACGGAGCTTCAACTTTGGACGGCTGTTTTTTTCTCCAGCGCGGGGGTGTGCCCTGTGGACCCAAGGGCTTGGCGAGCGCAGGCCGTGCGTGACCGTCCCGTGGCACTGGTTGGTAGGGTCGGATGCCACCGTTTTTATATACCTCCGAGGGCGAGGGGGGGCGAGGCGAGGTTGGGTAACTTAAACGAGGGCCGAAAAAAGGGTGCGTGCGTACGCACATGTTGGCCGATCATCATGTGTCTCGGAGAGGGGAAATATATCAAGCGGACGTCAAGCATATGTTTGGGCGTAAACGAGAGACGAGGGAAGTTGTCCCCATGGGTACGCTTGGGTTTCAAGCCGGAAATGACTTTGGGTCCAAAAAAATCCGGACGAACGGCACCTCGGCAGTATTTTTTTTTTTTTTTGGAAGGAGGGAAGCAGGCCAGGTTAGAACAAAGTACTTACTAGTGCACCTATTGGAACGGAAAAAATCATGGTTCAACTGAGGGTCGAACTCAGGACCTTCTGTGTGTAAGACAGAAATCATAACCACTAGACCATTGAACCAGGCGACAGTTTGGCTTACAGTTCACGTCATGGCATCGTTTCTCCCTTGGCATGAGAAACCTGAGATAAAAAAAGCTTTGCAGGCACGTTCAGGCGTGCCTACGATTTACTCTCGCCAAGGTTATATAAAGAATATACACTGTTCGCACCCCAAGCAAAGTACCTAGTAGCGTACGGAGGTGAAGCGGCCCAGGATCATTAATCGCACTGATCATATCATTATCAGCCGCTAGATCAGTAAAGCACTATCATTGATCAGTACATAGAGGCTGCCTTGTCGCCCCGGAAATAAGGCAACTGTTGGCATCGCCAAGGTCGTCATGCACGTGGGGACCGAACAGGTCCACCGGATCCAGAAACTATTGTTGTAAGGCAACAGCAGCCCGTTCCTGCGGCGTGAGTTCCATCCCAAGTTTCGTCTTGCCAGTGACTCTGCCCGTCTTCCAGACACTCTTCACCGCCGCTTTTCTTCGTCAAGACTTGCGTCGCTTTGCACACAGGACGGGTCCACATTCGCCTCGAGGACTACAAGCAGCCTGAGCCGAGTCTGACTTGCATCCAAGAAGTGCTCTGGTAAAGCATTGCTTTCTTCTCGACTTCCGTTTTCCCGGGGAGGCTGATTTTTTTGTTAGGACACGCCATGACGTTACCGCAAGCCTCGCTCCTCCCTGTTTGCGCCTGGCTTTGTCTTGCCACATTGATCGCAGCCGCTGAGCCTGCTCGCGTACGCGAGGCACGTCAGGAACCCACTCCCTCTGCTACCGCTCCCGGTGGCCCTGGCCCAGTTCAGAAGTCAACTACAACGACGACGACAACATCATCGATGCCTCCAACATCGAGCGGTGAGCAATCTCTGTCTTCGTCTGTGGCCATCTCACATATCCCTTCACCCTCGTCTGCTCTATCTGTTGCATCACTGCTCCCATCCGTGTCACCAAATGCCTTGTACTTCCTGTCATCATCGGGACCTCAGCTTCACCGTCATCCGGGAGTTCTCCTCAACCCTCGTCTTCTCCATCCGTTCTCAGCTTCACTGTTCGTAACATGACAACATGCACCTCGGGCTTAATTTCATGGAATTACACCGGAAAAGAGGCGGACTTGTTTCTGTCGATTACAAACATCGGCGTGGATCAAGATTACGCCCTGCCTCGTGGTAGGGTAAGACGGGACTCGGTCAATTCCACGATTCAGCAGCAGCTGGTGGACACCAACACCTCTTTGCAATCGTGGACGTGGCCCTCTGTCAACGTCACGCAAGGCTGGTACGAAATACAGGGCCTTGTATTGGCGATGCCCTCCATTAGCGGCAATTCTGCCCGGTTCTTCGTTGCGAACGGAACAAGCGTCGCCTGCTTAACCGGTACATCGCCTCTAGCTTCATCCACCGCGTCCCCCAGCCCCAGTGTATCCCCGGTCTCTGATGTGTCAAAAACCAATGTGGGAGCTATTGCAGGAGGTGTCATAGGCGGTGTTGTCGGTGCTGTACTCGTTCTCGCAGGCATATGGTTGTGGTCACGCAGGAAAAGAAGAGGAGGAGGAGGGTTCGCCGTAAGCATTGGGAGCAGGGATCGAAAATGGGGATCACTCACATCCACCACTTCGAGTATTCAACCTGGAGGTGGCGGCACCCAACTCACCAGTGACCATTTCCATGCCCATTCTGAGTCGACGGGTGCCATATTACAAACTGGTACTGGTGGGAAAGCATCAGCGAGGACTACACCTGCTGGTTCTGACGAGGACGTCGACACCATGGGCGAGGAAAAGCTTGTGATCCCTACCCCTTCTTCTGGCATGAGCCCCGTTGACGTTCTCAGCACCCCTATGCGCTGGGACCGCCGTACCTCTATACAATCTGTCCAGACACCCACTGCAGTTGCCAGCGACACTTCCCGATCTCGTACAGCCTCCTTACACATCTCTAACCAGGCCCTCGAACAACAAGCTCAGCGTATCCGGTCTTCAATGGAGGCCTCCAACCGCCGCCGCAGCGAACGCCTATCGATGCCCACTTTGCCATCTCCCAACCTTTCCCGCCTTTCCCACTCACCTACGAATGCTCAAACCAGAGAAGAGTACCCGCTCTCGTCTGTAACTCCCACGCAGGTCAACCGTTCTGTTTCAGCAGGCGCTGTCTCCACGACCACCCCTGCGCGGCGTGCATCCCGAAAACCCGTCCCACACTACGACTCCTCTGTGTTGCATGAAGACGCGGTTACAAACACAGATTCGATATCGACCCTCACGGCGGGTGCCGAGTCTTCACAATCACACGGAACAGGAATGGGGACGGGAGCATACGGGACGCCACCGAATTTGTCGCACAAGGCAAGCTTTGGGGACGGACGGCCCCTGCATTATTTGATACCGGATATGCCAACGCCACAACAAGACTGAGATATGGGCTGCGCCCGCTCGTTGCGGGTTCTGCTCTTGGTCCTTTTTTTATTGTCTCTCTGCTTTCTCTGTCTCTCTCGTTTTCTTTTACTTCCGCGCTTCGCTGTTCGGTTCTGTTTGACACGACTTTTTTTCCTGATTTGGGTAGGCCGCAGGACCTGGTCGTTATAGTGGTGATGTGCGCTTCCCAAAATCCCCAGCACGTCACGGCGTGCTTGTGCATCCAAGAAGCACAGGAAGGGAAGGAAGCGTTTCTCCCGGAACAGCGCACGATTGCGCACGCCTATGACGGGCTCATCCATTGATCCTGGACATGGGTGGACGTGGACATTTATGTATACGTTTGATGTAGCTTATCGAGCTCCCCCCCCTGCTCCACTCGCGCCATATTTTTTTTTCTATTTCCTCGCATGCGCTGGTGCAGCGAGATCCACGTGCTTTGGGTTACGTTCGTCTCGCGTTTTTCCGGCGTCCAATGGCAGGCTCGACTTGCTTTCTTTTTCCTTTCCCCTTCTGGACAGAGGGTGCATCTGCTCCAGTATAGCATGACCATATTCACGCCTGTAAGTTACCGCACGATCGTCGATCAAACAGATTCGATGATTGCGATAGTACCGTGCAACTCGCTATGTTTGTTATCGCCCTCGTTTAATTTAAACATCTATGCTATGTTACTGCGCGTGAGAACCCACACTGCATTTCAGTACTCCCGCTTTCAATTTAACGCGTGGTGCAGCGTTTTCGTCGAACCTTCCGCTTCGTTCTGAGCCTGGCCGGTGATTGCCAGCGTACACGCCTGGCACGCCGCTCATCGCCTTGATGATCCCCTCAGATGATCGTGTTGGGGTTGGGCTTCCTCTTCCAACCGCCGGCGGCTGTCGTCTCCTTCCTCTTTCTGCCATTTCGTTCAATGATCTGCCACGTTCGCTCGCCCTCCCCCGCGCAGTCACCACACCGCGCAGCGAGGGGGCGTCTGCACCCGAACGACGCTTCTCGCGCCTTCTAGAAACGCCACCGCGCTGGCGGCAATAAGCAGTCCCTGTCCTCGCTTACGGCTGCTATCGCTCGCTTATCGCCCCCTCCCCCGGGGCCAATGGCGAGGCATACCGCGTCGTCGGCCCCTGCTCGCCGCACCAGGCGGCCGGCGGCGTCGCGCCCGTCGTCTGGCAGGGCCCGCTCGCATGACAAGCCCCGGCGAGCCGACCCGGCTCACCGAGGGTCGCTGACGCACGCGTGCCTGACACCGTGGCGACGACGCTCCAACCCCCCGTCCCGGTCGTCCCGGCTGTCCCGGTCAGCCCGCGTTTGCAAATCGGCCCTCTCGGGCCAAGATCGTCCTCTCGGCCACAACATCGCCTTTTCATCTCGACGCCACGCCACAATGCGCGCCGCGGCGTCGTCTGATAGGCAGTCTCCGGAAGGGCGTTGACGGCCGGGTTCGACCGAGTGATACACGCGCGACGACGCCTCGGACTGGTCCGAGTGATGATCAGCATGTGCACGACGCGCAGCGCCCTGTTGATCCTCACCCCCCCTTCTCTCTCTCTCTCTCTCTTCGCAAAAAAAAGCAGCCCAGTCGGGGAAACGCCATCATGATCACACTATGTCATGCGATCCGACTGGTGGGTGGGGCCCTCTCGCTCTTGGCGCGATGTTGATCAGCACCGCTACCACAGATCCCGATCAGGCGCACGACCTGCGCGTGGGCGGCCCATTCGACGACAGCAGGCACGAACGCGAGGTCCTGCGTCACCGTCCTGGGCGCTGACAACCCCCCCCCTCCCCTTTCCCCTTCTCTCCTTCTGCTCCACATTACCATGGCAACATTTTCTTTTCGCAGATAGTATGGCGATCACCGAACGTAACAAAGAAGCGGGATCGCCGTCGCCCGGGGTGTGTTGCGCTGCGTTGCACGTCCGAGGCCCATCTGGCACTCGGGATGAGATCTCGAGCGCCGCAGTGGAAGTCACGGACTCGGAGATGCCCATGGGCCCTGGTGTGATGGGTTGTCGGCTGTGTCGTGTCGAACCGCGCGGGACGCCTGCTCAGAGGCGCGTTGGGTGTCTTATCCACTGCCCGCGCACAGAGTGATCGCAGATCTGCGGCAGGCGCCACCTGGCTTCGGTGTAGCGCCCTGGCTTCGTACGACGACTGGGTTCTACCTACGTGAAAACGCCGCCGCATACAGATGCAAACCAGCTTCTTCCTTGAAACTTGGAAACCAGTCCGCCATGGAAGACTGTAAATTCGTTGCACGTCGGGGGGAAGCCCCGTTGTTGGTGCCCTGGCATCGCTACCGATACACGGCACTGAGACGGAGATGCCCGTGGTCCGATCGTGTCTTCGACGCTTCGCATGTACTACGCAGGCACTCACAGGCAAGCGAGCCCCTGACAAAAACAGTTTTCGGCCTGATCCGATCGTCACCTATCGCTTGCTTCCGTCTGCGCGTTTGAAATGCAGCCACGGATAGGGATCTGGACATAAAAAAGGAGGAAGACGGAGAGCGGGTTGTGTCTAACTATAGTGTGTGTGTGCGGAGATACGGAGTGCAGTGGGTTGTATCACTATAAATTACGTGCTGGGCGGATTGATCCTTATCCTACGGTGAGAACTGCGGTCAGGAAGGTTGAGGCCTAGGGGAGGCGGAGCGCGATAAGGAGGGGGAAGGGGGCAATCAAGGTTTGGACGTCATTCATGGTTCGACGTTCGCAATCCATTCTCACGACCATCCGTCGGGATTTCGGCGGCGCAAGGGCAAGGGTATCCAAGGTGCGCGCGGCTTGGAATCAGCGATACCACGCTTGTTGGTGTGTGGGTTTGTCAAGCCTACTTTGCGTATCTTGGCGAGTCTGTGGGTAGAGTAGACATGAGAAAGTTGGCAGAAACAGTCATAGATAAGGGGGTGTATCCACCTCCACAAGCCGGCCCAAGCGACCAATGCCGCGATAGCGGACGACGCAACTGACATCGCGACAAAGGCGTAAGGCATATCTTCCATGTGGCTTTGTAACTTTATAAATTTGATATCAGAACTAATAAGGCCGAGGCGGAAAGGGTAAATAGAAGTTTGCGTTCACATACGTTCATTCCGAATAGCCCAGCTACGAGGGCGCCCGATCCAAGACCCATGGTTCCGATAGATACCTGTGTTATCGATATTACTTTTGATCTGTTTCGTCAGGGAGATAGACAAACTTTAAGGTCCAAAGCAAGCAGTGCATTGCGATTTGAGTCTAAAATGAGTTCAACGATTTCCTGCGTGGATTGGACGTTGGCCTTGGGGGACACGATCAGTTAGGACTCGGAAGCGTGTTGAACGGCTTAAGAGACCTCCATGTTCTCGGCCTCGTTGACTATCTCCTCGACTTGTTTAGAAAAGAATTCTAGCAAGACCTCTAATTCATCATGCTCGTGCTTGTCACGAGGAGTGCCATTCATCTTGTCCGTGAGATACATTGCATTCAAGTCGTCGTCTATAAGAGATGTCAGGGAGAGGGAACCAGAAACGGTCCGGACCAACCCTGTTCCAACACTTCTTCCAGAGCTTCCTGAACCTGTGGACGACAGATGAGGCTGAATAAGGCGATATGGTGACGTAGCCTTACCAAAGTCGCGCGGTTTTTGAAAGCAGCGAGGCGCCTCGAATAATGAAGGAGTCGCTTAAACTTATCATGGTTGATATCATCTTCGAGTTCGGCTAGGAGGCCCCCAACGAGGTTCCGGATAAAGACCATTTCGGCCTCGAGTGCACTTAGGACGGAGAGAAGGATGGACTCTATTGCTCTGAGGGATATGAAAGAAGGTTGGACAACGTTGCAGGTTGGAAGGCTATTAACCCACCTGAACTCGTAAGGAGAACCGCTGCCACGGGCCTTGAGATTGTGCTGTCGAGAAGTGAAGTCGCTGCAGCCACTAATCGCCGCGGTAATGCCGTACCTCGAGGTGGTATAGAAACACAGAGTGGAGTCTCGAGTCGTTTGAGCCATAAGTATCAAAGAGCACGACGGTATCGGCCTTGACCAGTGCTCTGATGTGCAGTATGTTGATCTGACAGGAGTGAACACGACTGCGTTGCATGGGAGGAGGTGCAGCTGACCAGAATGGCCTCTTTACGGATGAGGATAGTAGGGACCAGGTTTGGTATACGGGAGTCTATCTTGCGGAGGTCACGAGGCTGGATGATATAAGGAAACGTCAACGGGGATATGTACGTCCTCGAGTGAAGGGCACCTTGACAGGACTTACGTTCAGACGGTGTTCATTGCATAACTCTGATCTCTTGAACTGGCCAGAAATGCTCTTGACTGCACCTGTGGAGACGCGATTACGTCGTGGGCCCGGGTCAGGTGAGAAAAACAACAAAGACCTTGATGGTCGATGATGGTGCCTAGGAACGTGTTTCAAGCGAACGTTGGCAGGAGAACGAAGGCGCGACGTACAGCGCAGCATGAGGTCGGCCGGCAGCCTGCTCTTCATGACTTTTTCGAGGATGGCAGCCTTGGCCTCCTCCGAGTCCTCGGTCGGGGATCTGCGTGCGGGGGTGGGCCTGCGGAAGGCGTTCCAGGCGACGCCGCGTCTGAACGCAAAGGGCCGGATGGACATCACATTGCGTATGGACGTCTGCATTCGGGACGAAAAACGGACAGGGAGGAAAAGGACGAAAAGAATTTGCGCGGGCGCGAAATTGCCCGATTTGAGATGGGGGTTACCCCGCACTGCAGCCTGCGATCGGGCAAAGCCGAGCGAGATGGACTCAGATCGCCTTGCCTGGCTTCCTTTCCGGATTCACGCTACGGAACTATAATTACAATTACATATCAATACATTCCCCTCTCCCTCCTCCCAAACGCTTTATTTTGCCATGCCCTGCGCCTGACAGCCCTCCCCACTCCCCCCCTCCCCCTCTCACGATGTCTTCAGAGACCAGAAGGCTCCTCGACGCCGCCATGGCCCTCTCCCAGCTCCTGAACATGCATGCCATCCCCCATGCCTTCCACGGGAGCATCCTCACCGCTGTCATGTCCGACAGCCCCCGCTGCGACGTCCGTCTCTCCCCCGCCTCCTCGTCGTGTCCTCATTCTCCCACAGGAAATCTACTGCATCGTCGAGGGTGGCTCCACACACCCGTTCCGTCGCGTCCGCCAGGCGGTCGCCAGCAGCGAGTTCTTCACGACGACACACTCGCCGTGGAGCAACCGGTACGGCCTCTCCCTCTGGACATGTCCCACATCCGCTGACAGCTGCACAGCCTACACATCACCTATCGTCGACTCATACCCGCCATCGAGGTGAGCTCGCACCTGGTACCATGTCCACCATCCTCATCCCGTCCCAGATCGAAATCTTGCCTGCGGGCGAGCATGGCCCTCGACGGCTCAACACCAGCACCACCATGAACATCAAGGGCATCCCTTTCCTGACCCTCTCAGAGTTTGTCCGGGATAAACTCAAGGCTTGGGTAATGCAAGTCCCCATCTGCTTCCCCGCCCGTTCGCCCGGCTAATTGAACGTCGCCACAGACGGGGCTCGGATCGCGACGCAAACGACATCGTGTACACCATCTGCCGCTATTGGAATCGACTCGACATCAATCGTGTCCCGGAACATGATATGAATCAGTTCGTCAGCTGCCATCGAACCGCCGCTCTTTCATGGGCGGCACTCAAGCGCAAGTACGGCATGGCACGGTGACGGTCTAGCCCGCTTTCTCTCTCCGTCCCACCATTGCGCCTTATACCCCAAGGATCCCCTGGGGGGTTGCGGACGGGCCGGTGCAAATGAAGACGGTCGTTCCTATCTGATTTGATACCCGTTCGAGACTGCGACCGATGAGGTAGTTGGCCTTTTTGCAAATTGTAGTGATGCTGTACTCTGTCAGATATCTTTGGCAATCGACATGCGCATCCCTGCTTGTGCGTGATCTCCACCGTCCTTGTTGTCCACTGTCGTTTATAACGCCCGCTTTCACTGCTGCGTGCAGAGGCCACTGCGTGACGGCCCGGCCTCAGAACACAACAATAACAAGCTTTAAACACGCCGAGCTTCCGGGATACGCATCCTCTTTCTATATCCAGTTCGCACATGTTCCACTCGCCCGGGCAGGTCTGCCCACGTATGGCAGTCGCATGCGAAGACACCGGACGCGCGCGTCAGGCTGCTGGACGAACTAGGCATAGATCGATGATAGGCACATAGTGAATGGAAACGCAGAGAGAGCCTGTCGGCGCAAAGGATAGATACCTTGCCTTCGATCTCGCTCTCGCCTCAGTGTCCCGTCGGCGTCGTACCCCACCGATTGAGGGGTCAGACAGACGCGCCACTCGAGCCACGTATTGCAGAGACAGCTAGTTTGGTACTCGGCAGGCTTGGCTCGTGGCGCTCGGTGGCGCTCCAAGTCCAAAAGCCCCCCCGCGGGGGTCCTCGCACGGTGGCGCGACGTGATCGCGTTGTGGTGGGCGATGTGGGTGACGGGCGCAGGCGATCCACCGATCGGCTGTAAACGGCTCTCCGGTACGTCTCCCTTGAGAAGCACGACGCATCACGGTGACGCAGCGGCTGTCCAATGGGCGTCGTCCCTCTCCGAATCCGACGTCTGATTACCCAACATGTCAAATGGACCCTACCGCAGACACCACAGGCGCGTGGGTGCCTGCTCAAAGGAGGGTGGAGGCAGCCTAAAGGAAATGGAAGGAGGACGGGGGTTGAGGGACATTCGCGGGCACGGCGATGCGTGAAGCGGGTCGTGTGACGCCTTGAGGACGTTGAGCGCAAGACCCTTTCTGACCACATGATGCCAAGTTCCGGTGCGGTGTCCAATTCGGCGATCCAACGGCGTGATGGGGGGCTTGAGCAAGGCCATCATGGAGCGTTGGGTGGGTCGGGCGGTGTGAGTGGTCGTCGGTGCAGGGTTGTATGCGCATGTGCGGGCGCAAATGTGGCCCCCGAGATCGTCCCCGTCCGTTCAGGGTGAGCAAGCGGGAGATAGGATGGGGACGAGGGTCGAACCCAATCTCGTCTTCCTGACAGCTCGGAGGAAATAAAATAAAAACTAGCGCACAGTTCTTGAACGGTCAAAGACACCGATCCTGCACAGCTCCCGGCTGGCAGGATGGGCACTGGTTTCGAACATGCGCAGTACGGCAAAGACGATGGGTGATCCACGTTTCAGCCCACGGTACGGTGGGGCAGGTCACATGAAACGTACGTGCCCGTGCCACCGTCGGGGATGTGGGTCCGAGCGTCGGCCGAGGTGAGGGGTGAACTGAGGCTAGAACATTGGCATGGGCCAGACGCCGCAGCAGATACAGTGCATGCCTCGCTCGTCGAAATCCGAGTTTGCGCGCGTCGATGCGGTTGGTCGTACTAATCGGTGGCACATGCATCCGACGGAGCGACGCAAGCCTACGAGCCATGAAAAAAAAAGATTTGGAACGACGTGACGAACCAACCTGCTCGATGTCCCGAGAACCACGTCGAGTCACGTTCGGCCTAGATCCCGGAGATGAACGTGAGCGCGCCTTGGCCCAGTGAAGGGAACCAAGTTGTCGCAAGAAGGCGACGGTGCAAAAAAACGCGCGACCGCACTATCGTTGTGCCAGTGGGTCATTGGGTCGTCGTCAAGCACGCTGCGATGGGCGCCCATCTAACGCTCTGATAGGCGAGAGAGACGAATCGTTTGCGAAGCGGCCATCTCCTTGCGGCGAGTGGATAATCAGTTCTTATGGTAGGAAGGGTCCTATGACGAGGTCTTCTGACGGGGACCCACTCGTACGTCCGTCGCTAATGGCCACAAGACGGCTCAAAAACGCGGGTTGTCTTCGTAGGGTTTTAATTCGGCTCCCGTAACTCCAGGTGCTTGCGGGTAGGTGAAGGGTCTGACGGTTGCTCGACGCCCTCCGAAACGCGTTTGTGTCTGACGAAAAGTGCTTGGTGACAAGCTTAACTGTAAGCGTCTTGGTGACGGTTTCTCTCTTCTACAGTAACTGCTTGCGCCTTTTTTTTTTTTTTTTTTTGAATTGTCACGCCAATCATCGAACGCGGTAGGAATTCATATCGATATTGCAGTCGAATGATATCAAACGCGCACGCCCAGGTCTCGTGTGCTATTGAGTGCGGCTCGGACGCGGACTCGATCGGTCACGTAAAGCAAGCCTTCTGATCCGGCCGCCGGGGATCAGGCATGGTACACCATGTCCACGAATGATGTCCGTCCGAGCGAAAACGGTACGTCTTCTAACAGCGCTGTCCAGTCACATTCACATTCAGATGCCAGTTGACACGCCTGTTCATATTCGCGTTGATCGCAAGGGCGTCGATGATGGCGGGAATAAGAAGAAACGCGTCCATGCCGCAGACGTGGTCGGCAGATCGCGTTGGACCCGACCTCCTGTGATCGGGGTTGTCCGCAATACGATAGATCGAGCCCTCGTCATGCCAGTGGCAGTTTGCGAAGGCTTCCGTGGCATAAAACGTCCGTCGCAGAGTCCGTGGTACGGTTCGACTTATATGGAGAATAAATTGGATCATCGGTGAGTCGTGGAACCATCTTGCGTGAATTTTGGGTGTGACTGTGGCGCTCATGTGCGTCTCGTTGGTTTGGCACCCACGCGTCTCGCTCAGGTTCCACTCTATCAAGCAAGCGGAGTTAATAAAATCTAGTGTGTTCGTTAAAAAATTGTGATTGCCGGGGTCCTGAATTTCTTAACCGGTGGGCTGGCGTGACAGCCCAGGAAGGTTTGCAAGGTACCAAAGAAGAATCGACGGATATTTCCCTGGACATGCTAATGACAGCACGAGATCGGGCGTATAATTGCGTGCTCACATCGCAGGTGGCTTTGGCACATGACCACACAGAAATAATCGAGTTCGGTGTCGACAGGGGTATGGAGCAGCGCCGTACACAGCTCCCGCGTAATGAATGCGCGAAGGAATGAGCTCGGAAGGCTGTCTCGCGACGACACGCAGGTTGTAGAAATTTCTTCTGGGAAAACGTCGATTACTCCAAATAACACGACGTTGACGGCGGTTAGGTATCATGCACAAGGGTAAGGAAATCGAAAAGGTGGTTCGACTCGTTCACTCTATGATCAGTCTGCGGATGCCCACAAGTACGAGGCTGTAACTTCCTTATCGATCATTCGATAACAGTCCTACTAGGTTCCTTCCAGAGGGCATCTGGTAGGTATACCATGTCAAACCACGGATGTGCGTCCGAACGAAAACGGCAGGTCTTCTAACGGTGCCGTTCGAGTTATGCTCGGGCTCAGATAGGCATGCTTCCTGTACATATTCGCATTGATCGCAAAGGAAATCGGGAAGAAGAAACGAATTCACGCCGCAGATTGGGTCGTTTCCCGATCGCGTCTGACTTGATCTCCTTGGACTGCGTCCTCGCATGGCAGTCTGCGATGGCTTCTGGGCTACAGAAAAGAGTCTGTTGCAGAGCTCGCATGCGTGTCTCGTTGGTCTGAGAAACGCTGGCAAGTATGCTCACTGACATGCGTCTCACTCAGAAAAGCGAAGTCCCCTCCATCAGGCTGGATCGATGAAATCTAGTCCATCTACTTTTGCTAGTAAGTGTATGAGGTATAAGTGGCCCTGATTGGATGGTGCTAACCAGGGTGGCTAACATGATAGTCCATAAAGGATTAAGGCTTATTTCGTGGCATGAAAGGAGTCTTGTCGGAGATTACCACCGAATTGCGTGCCTACATTATGGACTCGTAACTTTGGCACATGTCCATACGAAGATAATCAAGCCCAGTGACCAGTCAGTCCGCAAAGGCAGGTGATGGACAGGCCGTCCCAGACCCATGTTCTTTGAGATTTGGGAATTACATCTCAATAATCAACGAAGAAGCACATCCCACCCCCTAAGTGCTCGATCTGGCTCGTATGTAACCTATGTGATACGTTGGTACACGATGCCCATCCCCGCCGAGTGTTTTCTGAAGCGTTAAACTAGCCAGGTTGAAACGCTAAGAAGGTGGGCACTGACCCGTGCTACCGCGCGTGACGCTCTTTCTACTTCTCGGCATCTTCCGCTGGGACCTCTGCCACTGCTTCCTGCTTCTCTGGCCCTCCGGAACCGCTCCGCTCAGCGTGCAACACCAACGTGTCTACCCAGTTGGTTGTATGTCAAATACGGAGGCAGCAACTTGAATATGGTACTTCATTGTCGACGGGTCAGTAATGGTACTGTAGGCTGAATGCGTCAAATCATTTTGCCCAGCGGCCCAGGAAGGCTTCAAACATCTGTCTTGGGAAGGGGCGATTTCGAGATCCCTCCGAGGACATCAACTCCTGACAAGAAAAGACGTTGTGTCACTGTGACACTTCTGTGATGCTTTCTAATGCATCGTACACATCCTTCGCCATCGAACAAATACCTATCACCTTCAAAGTGCCTCTTTGTTAACATCGTCGTGCGCAGTCACGTAACTTATAGATCATCTAGATGGTAGCAAAGCAAAGCGAAGGACGAAAAAATTAAGCACCAATATGTACATAGAGAATGCGTTGATCAAACGGGATATCCTGGAGCGTATTCATCGTCTCGTTCAGCGCAAACGCCGCACGCGTATAATCCAGACGTCCTGACTCGTCGACCATATGCTCGTAAAACGTCGACGTGATCCTGGGCGTGCATTCGTCGTCTACAGCCCACATCGTCCCAATCACAGACCGGAACCCGGCAAACTGCATCGCAGATGCGAGATGGAGCACCTCGTCGGGACTTTCCTCGTCCCCGACCGTCGTATGGCATGCGGAGAGGTATGCGAATTCTGCATTGTCCAGCTTACATTGCATTATGTGCTGAATAGTGAAACGTCCGTCGTGGAGGGCAAATCCAGAATCGAAGGGTTGTTGCCGATTGGGGAGACCATGGCAGGCCAGGTGCACCCATTCGTTCTTGGTGAGCTCCTCGGAAACACGGGAGAGGCACGCTTCCGGACCCTCGACAAGTGTACATGCGACAAGACCCTGGAAACGCTGACCAATAGTGGCCAGTTCACTGCTAACGGACACGAGTTCGCTCTCCCCGCCAGCTTTCGCTTGGCCTATGGCAACAAGTCGACGTTTTCCCGTCGTAGACCCGGAGTTCGATGACACACGTTGTCGGGCACGAATGAGTGCGGAAAGGGTTGGGGTATAGGATGAGATGTAGAGATGGGAAAGGTTGGGAGTACCCGTCCGATACGGTCCTGCGGCATGTAACGGAAGTAGAGAGAACTCGCCAGTGGGGCACCACCAAATACGCGACTGGGGGGGATGTGTCGTCAGAAGAACATCGACAATAGGGGAGACAACCTCATCCCAAAGTTCCCGTAGAATCTTGCCAAGATGTTTGGCTACATTGGTTATTTTCGCACGCAAAGTCATGGACTGAACCTCCGAGGAAAGGTCTCGGACGCGGGCTCTCGTGATTTGCAGTGGGAGGTGGACGGGGTCTCGGTCGACAAAGACGACGAGCGCGTCGCAGCTATAGTCACTTGCATTCACGATGACGACAGGTCCACCTGTTGCAGCCTGTTGAAGGTCGGGGAAGAGGGGGGGGAGATGAAAACGAGCGAGGCCGGGTAAGTTGCGAATGTTGGTCACAGTTTTGTGCATTTCGAAGTTTAGATAACACAGCCTGTCATGCTGATTGGCACCTGGTGAAATCATCGCATGACGAATCTGCGAAGTCAGCTGAGTGAACCTTTCTGCCAGGGCAATTCCCGCAGGGCCAGATGCGATGACATCATCTAAAGGGGAACAAAGATGGGTGAGCTGGTTCCAAAGGACACCACGTCCCTGTTCGACAAGCTCGACCGCATTCCCAATATGGTGATAGCGAAGAGAAGCCGAGAAAGCATCCACCGCGAGTGATGAAGTGAACCGCCTCACGATTGGCAAATGTTCGGGCAATGAAGGTAGATTAGTGATGTGCTGAATTAGCAATCGAAGCGATGTTTGATATGCAACTGGAATGGTGGGGTGGTCGAATTCTTCAGCTGCATGAACCCAGGCCTTGCAAGCATACATTGAATCAGATGAAAATAATATTTGCGGTATGTTCGAAAGTTCTGAGTAAAGACGGAATATGTCCTCCTGGTCCTCCGACTTCATTGATCGACTAAACCGGTCGCGCAACAAGGATGCAAGGTTGTGTAAAAGCAGTGATCTGCGTGTGTGTTCGTGCGGACAAAGATCGAGGGCTTCTCGCCCGAGAACAATAGCATTTTCGAGGTCTGCAATCTCCCCGAGTTTCGCATACCGATCAGAGAGATAGCATGCAATGTTGCTTAGACGCAGTGACCGGTCTGGATGTCCGTGTGGGCAAAGGTCAAGCACTTCCTGACCGAGAACAATGGCCTCTTCGAGATCTGCGATCCCGCCGAGCTTTTTGCACCGGTCAGAGAGATAGCATGCAACGTTACTCAGACGCAGTGACCGGTCTGGATGTCCCCGTGGGCAAAGCGTGAGCGCTTCCCGCCCGAGAACAACGGCCTCTTCGAGATCCCCAATCCCCCCGAGTTTGGCATACCGATTAGAGAGATAGCATGCAATGTTACTTAGATGTAGTGACCGGTCTGGATGTCCTTGTGGGCAAAGGTCAAGCGCTTCCCGACCGAGAACAATGGCCTCTTCGAGATCTCCGACCCCCCCAAGCTTGGAATAGCGATTAGAGAGACGGCATGCAATATTGCTCAGACGCAATGACCGGTCTGGATGTCCCTGTGGGCAAAGCTCAAGTGCTTCCCGACCGAGAACAATGGCCTCCTCAAGATCTGTAATCCCCCCGAGCTTTTCATACCGATGAGAAAGGTAGCATGCAATGTTGCTCACATGCAGTGACCTCTCTGGGTGTCCCTGTGGGCAGAGGTCAAGCACTTCCCGACCGAGGACGATGGCTTCTTCAAAATCTGTGATCCCACCGAGCTTCGCATACTGACCAGAGAGATAGCATGCAATGTTGCTCAGATGCATTGACCGGCCTGGATGTTCTGGTGGACAAAGGTGAAGTGCTTCCTGCCCGAGAGCAATGGCCTCCTCGAGATCTCCAATCCCTCCCAGTATGTCGTACCAATGAGAGAAATAGCATGCAATGTTTCCCAGACGCAGCGACCGCTCTGGATGTCCTGGTGGACAAAGGTCGAGCGCCTCCCGCCCAAGAACGATGGCCTCCTCGAGATCTGCGATCCTGCCAAGTTTCCTGTACTGATCAGAGAGACAGTCTGCGACGTTGCTCAGACGTAGTGACCGGTCTGGGTGTCCTCGTGGGCAAAGGTCAAGCGCTTCCCGACCGAGACCAATAGCCTCCTCAAGGTCTGGGATTTCGCCAAGCCTCTTGTACCGATCAGAGAGATAGCGTGCAATGTTGCTCAGACGCAGTGACCGGTCTGGATGTTCTTGTGGGCAAAGGTCAAGCGCTTCCCGCCCAAGAACAATAGCCTCCTCAAGGTCGGCTATCACCCCAAGCTTCTTAAACCGTTCAGATAGGTGGCCTGCCATGTTTCCTAAACACAATAATCGGCTCGGGTGTCTTAGTGGGCAAAGATGGAGAGCCTCTCGCCCAAGGATAACGGCCTGCTCGAGAGCCTCATTGCCCTGTACGATCGGATCCTCGATATCCTCCGTTGACCCTATCTGTTCATAACGGCCCTGAAGATCTTGTTGAAACCGGCCCAGAGACCCTTCACGCGTGGGGTGGTTGGGTGTGCAAATTTCGAGTGCTTGGCTATCAAGGACAATCACTTGGTCGATGCACTGGGTATCTTCTCCTTGCTCAAACTCGGAAGAAAGGGTAATTTCCCGTGAGTGTAGCTGATTAACTAGTATGACCATCAACCCCCCGCTCTCCGTACTAGGGGGAAAGGATACGTGCCTTTGGGTTTATGCAGTGACCGCTTCAATGCTGCTCGGATCCGTTCCAACATGAGGTTTGAGAAAAGGCCTGAACGTTGTGCTCCGCGAGCCGAGAGCGGCAAAGAAATGATACACAGCATATATGCTCAGGGACCTGGGAGTTGCGAGTATTGTGAACATATACTCCATTCGCTAAATTTTATTCATTTTTTAGTCTTCACGCGTACGTCGTGAGTGATTTCAGCCGCACTTAGACGTACCATGGCCCTACCTCCATGCTTGTTCAACAAGAATTCACCGTTTTAGAAGGATAGGTTCGATTGTGGGGATGAGAAATTGGCTGTCCACATGCCATGATGAATACATACTGAGATAAACACATAGTCATGGAAGTGTCTCGTTAGTATCCCGTCCAGAGTTCGCAGGTTCGAGGTCCCGTGGTGATGCATGCCAACGCTTAGCCCCCGATACGAATCAGCTTGTGTGATAAAGATTCCATGATCGGGTAATGATCGTTCGACATCAATCGCGGTCTCAAGCCGTAGTCGTAAGGCAATGACTTCAAAGGAATGGTGTCAAAAGCACCCAGCAGAACTCGGGGCTTGATCCGGTGTGGGGGATTGTGCGTGGTGAAGATTAGAAGGGGCCAATGGTCATGGGTGGCGTCCGGAGTGAAGTAAAGGGGGTGGGGAAGTCGCAAGAAGAGCAGTATCTGGTCCTGGTTTAATTGTATGGGGCACTTGCAGCGCTCATAAGTATTAAAGTAACATGGGTGGAACAAGAACGACTGGTAGTTGACCGTGGGAATCCGAAGTGGTCCCCGCAATGCCCTGGATCGACCGTGTGAAGTATCACGTCGACCCAATCTTGCACAAGCTCGGATTCCGAGGTTGGGGTGTGTCTGTTTCTTTTCTACACCTTCGCAGAAATTTGCTAGTAGGCGCTCAGTTCCACTGCCGCGTCAAGTAAACTATCGATCAAACCACAACTCCACGTGCCGAACTTACCGTGTGCCATCGGGCCCCAATGATTGCCGCAGTAGCGAGCCAACAACGTGATGGGCCCAAAGGTGTCAGGGCGCCACTCCGCTGAGTATCGAACGACCCACGCCACCTCGAGTCACTCCCATTTCACTCCAATCCTTGACTTTGGCCTCGACACTTTGGACGTCTCTGCATGTTGTGCACCGGCGACCGACTAGGTCAAGGGCGGTCGGTGAATCACCCGTCAAACATCCCGTCCGTGGTCATTCGGGCCTCCTGCAGCCGATGGGCGTGCTCGATAGACCACCTTCGGCCGGGCGGGACCTCGCCTACGCACGGATTGCAAGTTTATTATGTGGGCCGGTACTAGCGGAAAATATCGGAAGGGGTGTTGCATGATACGAGGGCTTTTCGTGATCGAAATAACGCACTTCCGGCATCGTTTTCATAGGTGACTGGATCTGGGTGTTTCGAGCGACGAAGTTGAACGTGACGAGTTGGGTTGGGGTGATCACTGAACGGTAGGCCATGACGCATTCAGTGTGGCTGGGAGAAACGAGTAACTTTGCCCTTTGTTGGTATCCCGCGGCGCGGTAGATTCATTCCCTCAAAGTATGTCCACCCTCGCCGGTAGTGTGCGACGCTCATTGATAATGTGAAAACTCTTGCAGAAAACATGACCTAGGTCACTTGGCTACGTTGTGTAGTACACATCGAAGTGGGTGCATCGGGCAATTCTGTGTCGTTCATTAGACAAGGTACGGGCATGTACGCGCTACGAGGAAGCCCAAAGTACGATCAGACAATCACTGGAGGAACACCAGGCGAACTTCGCCTCAGATATTAAGCTCCATGTGATTCGGAGACGGCTAGGGTATGAAAGACCGCTATGGTACGTGAGGATGTAAACTAGGCACCTATATGTATGTAGAGAATACGTTGATCAAGGGGAATGCCTTCCAATGTATTCATCGTCCTATTCAGCGCGAATGCCGCACGTGTGTGATCGAGACGTCCAGCCTCGTCGATCATGTGCTTGTAAAACGACGATGCGATCTTGTTTGGATAGCCATCGTCCACCGCCCACATCGTCCCGATGACAGACCGGAACCCAGCAAACTGCATTGCCGAGGCGAGATGGATCGCCTCGTCGGGACTCTCCCCGTCCCCGACCGTCGTGTGACATGCAGAGAGGTACGCAAACTCGGCGTTGCTCACGTCGCGCTGGATGATATCTTGAATCGTGAAGTGTCCATCGTAGAGCACAAACGCAGACTCAAACGGTTGCTGCTGGTTGGCGCGACCGTGACACGCCAGGTGCACCCACTCGTGGTTGACGAACGCATCAGCGACCCGCTCGATGCAGGCCTCCACACCATCAATGCGCGTGAACGAGGCGAGACCGCAAAGGCGTTGGCCGATGACAGTCAGTTCGCTCCCGACAGCAACCAGATCGGTTTTGCCGACAGCGCTCGCTTGACCGATGGCAAGGAAGTGCTTCTCCGCCGCCACGTTCGGCCGCCGCGCACGCACGAGTGCGCCCAGGGTGGGTGTGTAGGACGAGATGTAAAGATGAGACAGATTCTTCTGGCCTTTTCGATACGGACCAGCAGCATGCAACGGCAACAGGGAGAACTCGGCGGTGGGACACCACCAGATGCGTGAACGAGGTGGATGTGTCGTCTGAAGGACATCAACGATCGGGAAGACGACGTCGTCCCAGAGTTCCCGCAGGAGCCGGCCGAGGTCGCTCCTCACATTTATGTTCTTTACACGCAACGTCAGGGATTGCAGTTCTGATGATAAACCCAGAACGCGGGCTTTAGTGACTCGCAGCGGAATATGGACTGGCGTTTGGTCTACGAAGACGATGAGTGCATCACAGCCATGTTCGCTCGCATTCACGATGACAACAGGTCCACCGCTGGCTGCATGTTGGAGGTCAGAGAAGAGAGGGGAGAGATGAAAGCGTGCGAGGCAGGGCAATGTGCGGATATTGGTCACTATGTCGTGCATTTGGACATTGAGATGGCACAGCCTGTCATGCTGATCTTGACCATGGGAGCTGATCGCATCTCGGATATGTGAGGTCAACCGGGTGAATTCTTTTGCTAGATCCTTTCCTGCAGGACCAGAGGCGATGACATCATCTAACGGAGAACGGAAGCGAGTGAGCTGGTTCCAAAAGACACTGCGTCCCTGTTCGAGCAGCTCGACTGCGTTCTCCGGGTGGTGATAGCGAAGGGCAGCTGAGAAAGCATCAACTGCAAGAGATGAGGTAAACATCCTAAGGACTGGAAGGTGCTGGGGTAATGAAGGTAGTGCTACGATGTGCTGTTGAAGTAACCGAAGGGATGTCCGATACGCTTCAAGGGTAGTGGAATGTTGGTATTTTTCAGCTATATCGACCCATGACTTGCAAGCATGTAAATCAGACGACGACACAAATCGCGAGACATCCGACAGCTGGGAATAGAGATTGAATGCCTCCTCCATGTCCTCCGCTTGTCCCGATTGAGCAAACCGACTAAGCAAGGATTGCGCAAGGTCATCCAAACATATTGACCAACGTGGGTGCCCTTGGGGACAGTGCTCAAGGGCTTGTTTCCCAAGAGAAATGGCCTCCTCCAGGTCCGACCATCCCCCAAGCTTTTGATACCGAAGAGAAATATAGCCCGCAACGGCATTCAAATAGACTGACCAGTCAGGACGCCCCTGTGGGCAACGATTCAGAGCTTCGCGTCCTAACACAATGGCCTCCTCCAGATCTTCCATACTTCCGAGATTCCTGCAGCGATCAGACAGGTAAGAAGCAACATTATTAAGCCATATTGACCGGTCTGGGTGTCCTTGTGGGCAAATGGCAAGCGCCTTGCGCCCAAGGACAATAGCCTCCTCAAGGTCCGCAATCACTCCAAGATTGCTGTACCGATCGGCGAGATAGACGGCAAGGGTACCCAAACGTATTGATTGCTGGGGGTGATCTGGTGGGCAAATATCAATCGCTTCTTGTCCAAGGTTAATGGCCTTCTCGAGGTCTGTCAACACCCCAAGCCTCTCATACCGATTGGAGAGAGATACTGCAACACTGGCCAAACGCATTGACCGCTCTGGGTGACCCTTGGGACAAAGGTCGAGCGCTTCCCGCCCAAGGATGATCGCCTCTTCGAGGTCGGCCATGTCTCCAAGCATCTTGTACCGATCGCTGAGGTATAATGTAACAGTGGCCAAGCGGAATGACCTGTCGAGATGACCATCCGGGAGTGAGTTGAGAACTGTTCGCCCCAGGGTGATGGCTTTGTTGAGGTCCGCAATGTCCCCGAGCTTGCTGTACCGATCAAAGAGACAGAATCCAACAGTGCTCAAACGCATCGACCATTTTGGGTGACCGTGTGGGCAAAGGTCGAGTGCCGCTCGCGCAAGCATGATCGATTCTTCAAGGTCTTCCATCCGCCCGAGCATCCTGTACCGATCGGAGAGATAGACCACAACCTTGTGGAGACGCATTGACCTGTCTGGGTGTCCTTCTGGACAGAGGTCGAGCGCTTCTCGGGCGAGGATAATGGCTTCCTCAAGATCTGCCATCTCCCCGAGCTCCCTGTAGTGACTAGAGAGGCAGAACGCAACACTGCCCAAACACATTGAGCGGTTTGAGTGTCCTTGGAGACAAAGTCGGAGTGCTTCTCGCCCAAGGACAATGGCTTCCTCCAGATCTGCCAACTCTCCGAGTTCCCTAAATCGATACGAGAGGTAGAGTGCAATCTTGTTCAACCATCCTGACCGGTCTGGATGTCCTTGTGGACAAATATCAAGAATTACTCGCCCAAAGATGATAGCTTCTTCTAGGTTTTCAGTGTCTCCAAGCATCCTGTACCGATCGGAGAGCCACGATGCAGCACGGCCCAGACACATCAACCGGTCCGGATGTCCTGGCGGACAAAGCTTGAGCGCCTCACGTGCAAGGATAATGGCCTCCTCAAGGTCTGCTATCTCCCCAAGTTTTTGATACCGAGCGAAGAAATACAGCGCAACGTTGGACAAATACATTGAACGGTTTGCGTGTTTGCGTGTGCAAACCTTCAGCGCTTGTCTCCCGAGGATAATGGCCTGCTCGAGGTCTGCTGCTCTGCCGCACTGGTGATATCGATAGAAAAGTGTGTGTGAAAAACTATCCAGAGATGTCGACCGATCTGGATGCCCTCGTGGGCAAAGGATGGGTGCTTTTTGCCCTACTAAAATTGCCTCCTCGATATCTCTCATCACCCCGAAATGCTGAAAACGGCGCCGGAGATGACACTGAAGCAACATCAGTGTTTCCCATCGATCGGTGTGGTCCGGCGGGCAGAGTCCAATTACTTTGCGGTCAAGGATGACCACCTGGTCGATGTAATCGGTACTCCCTCCTTGTTCAAACTTTGCAAAAAGAGTATGGGCCCGTGAACGCAGTAGCTCGACTGTCAAGGTCATGAATATCAGTCTCTGCTTCCCACGTCGAAGCAGATGAACACGTACTCGTTCGTTTGTTGGACCGCTCCAACACCGCCCGTGTTTGCTTCGACATGGTGGGATGGGAAAGGGCTGCTATGTCACGTCGTGCAAGCCAGGGGCAACAAGGAAGGATGCACAGCATCTATATCTTGCCACCGAGCGGCTGGATCGGCAGAAATGTAGTATTTTGGCCGAGGACCTGATCGCGCCCGTAGCCACTCTCCTTTTCAGCCTATCCGCCTTGCCCGTCGAGTATTCCCTAACTCTATATTCGTCTGGTGATGAGGATACACTGCCTTTGCATGGTGTGTTTGACGCTGGGCACAAAACGTTGATGTTTCCCACATTGTTATTGCGGGTTAGGGTAACGTTGAAAAATCACGCCGAATTTTCACAAATGTGGGCGAGTGGTGACCATTCTTTCACTAGTGTTTTAAACTAATTGTATTAACAATGAGTTATTTGACATGTGAAATACCTTGACAGAGATTGGCAATCCGTGCAAGGGACCAGCCGTTGCTTTATGTGCCTTGAAGTATGCATCCAGCTCCTTGGCTATGCTGAATGCCCTCGTTAAGGAAGAAATCCGTGAAACAAGCAGTAAGTTGATGCGCAACAGCAGCGCGCTTCCCGAACCTGTGATCACGTCGACAGCAGTATATGTTCCCGACGCAATTCTTTCTAGAATTTCTGTCGCGTCAAGACCAGTGATCGCAATCTCCTCTGTAGTGAGAATACCACAAGTTCCAGGGACCGAGGTGACACGGAGAGGTGGATTTTCGAGGAGCGACTTTGATAGTTGGTACTCGGCTGGGATCTGTCTCCCCAGGCGCGACAAGTGAGCGAACACCAGTTGTTTGAAATGTACATTGCCTGTAGACTCGCCTTGCACCCTAGAGGGAATCGACATAGAAAAGACCACTTTGGTAAGCAACCCATGGGGGAGACAACGAGGCGGCCTTTATGCTGTTGTTTCCCCGCCATTGACGCTAGTGAGCAAAACCGGGCTCTTGAAATTACAAAGGCCGTGTATGCGGCCTTAGGCTAACGAGCATTATGGATATACCTGAGACATCTTATCCAGGTTACCGTAGGATGTAATCACTGTCACCATGCCACCACCAGCATCAATGCCATCGAAGAAAACTCTTAGAGGAGTAGAAGGCTGGCTTAGCTTTATGTGAGGAAGCGGAATTGTTGTTAATTATGTCCCCGCCGACGCCGGGTTGACGTCAAAGCATACACTGGGAGCCGAAATTAAATGACCACGTACGGGCGTTCCGTCCTGTGTATGTGGCTGTTGCTCGTTGCCAACTGGGACGAGTTTGTTGTATTATAATATCATTTGGTCGCATAGTGAGCGGTCCTTGCATGGCTTCTTTCGACTCGCTCACCGTCTTGAGTCGCCCATGCTAGTCTATCGGAATCCCTGACAGGTGACGCACTTTCCATTTCTGTGACGCGAGGCTTCCTCCAGATGGTCTCCGCTCTGTTTAGTCCTTGGATGAGTCAGCAAAGTGACTCAGTTTCTCCGGAATCCGACCTCAGCGGTCTTCCAGAACCTATCTGCTGCCCATCTCAACTATGCACCTCAGTGCGGCGCAGTTGGTGCAACGAGCCTCCGAAAGGCCCCCGTGACGGCCCTTGCATTATCTGGTGCTCTACGCCAAACTACCTGCCATGCCACGCCGCCGCTGACTCGCCGCCGCCGAGGCAGACAATAACCACATCAGGAAAATGTACATGTACTTTTTTGGACTTTTTCGTCTTGCTACAAGACGAAAAAGTTAAAAAGTCAAAAAGTGGCATGTACTTTTAAAATTTATGTCGTTTCTTTTTTAAGTTACAAAAAGTCTGAGAAAGTGGAAGTAGAATACCCTGGCAAGACATGAAACAAGACATTAAAGT